>QXTE01000070.1:7653377-7848753 GCA_003942145.1 Platysternon megacephalum
ATCATAGAACTTAAGATCAGAAGGGACCATTATGATCATCTAGTCTGACCTCCTGCATGATGCAGGCCACAAGAGTTGACCCACCCACTCCTGAAATAACTCTCACCCTTGACTCAGCTGTTGAAGTCCCCAAATCATGATTTGACGACTTCAAGCAGCAGATAATCCTCTAGCAAGCGACCCCTGCCCCATGCTGCGGAGGAAGGCGAAAAACCTCCAGGGCCTCTGCCAATCTACCCTGGAGGAAAATTCCTTCCCGACCCCAAATATGGCGATCAGCTGAACCCCGAGCATGCGGGCAAGATTCTCCAGCCAGACACTCAGGAAAAAGACTTTCAATATCCCAACATTTACCATCGGTACTAACTACCAGTGGTGGCACATTATTGACCTATTGTGTAAATCAAGTTATCCTATCAAACCATTCCTCCATAAATTTATCAAGCTTAATCTTAAAGCCGGAGAGGTCTTTCGCCCCCACTATTTCCCTCGGTAGGCCGTTCCAGTATTTCACTCCTTTTAACTACATTAGCAATTCTCCAGTCATACAGCACAACCCCTGAGTTTACAGATTCATTAAAATTTTTTGCTAATGGGCTTGCAATTTCATGTGCCAGTTCCTTTAATATACATGGATGAAGATTATCTGGGCCCCCCAATTTAGTCCCATTAAACTGTTCGAGTTTGGCTTCTACCTCGGATGTGGAAATATCTACTTCCATATCCTCATTCCCATTTGTCATCCTGCCATTATCCCTAAGCTCCTCATTAGCCTCATTAAAGACTGAGGCAAAGTATTTGTTTAGATATTGGGCCATGCCTAGATTATCCTTAATCTCCACTCCATCCTCAGTGTTTAGCGGTCCCACTTCTTCTTTCTTTGTTTTCTTCTGATTTATATGGCTATAAAACCTTTTACTATTGGTTTTAATTCCCTTTGCAAGGTCCAACTCTACATGGCTTATGGCCTTTCTCACTTTATCCCTACATGTTCTGACCTCAATAAGGTAGCTTTCCTTGCTGATCACTCCATCTTCCACTCCTTGTAGGCTTTCTGCTTTTTCTTAATCATCTCTCTGAGATGCTTGCTCATCCAGCTTGGTCTACAATTCCTGCCTATGAATTTTTTCCCCTTTCTTGGGATGCAGCCTTCTGATAGTTTCTGCAACTTTGACTTGAAGCCAAGTCAAAATACAAATAATCCACTTCCCTAACTAATTTCCTTAATTTTTTTAAGTTAGCCCTTTTGAAATCAAAAACCCTACTCACAGATCTATTTTTGTTTATCCTTCCATTTAGTTTAAACTGAATTAGCTCATGATCGCTCGAAGCAAGGTTGTCCCCTACAACCATTTCTTCTATGAGGTCCTCACTACTCACCAAAACCAAATCTAAAATGGCATCCCCTCTTCAGAAACTACTTGGTGAAGGAATCCATCAGTTATCGCATCTAGGAAAATCTGAGCCCTATTATTATTACTAGCACTTGTCCGCCAGTCTATATCTGGGAAGTTAAAGTCTCCCATGATCACACATTTCCCATTAGTATTTACTTCATTAAAAACATTAAAGAGATCTCTATCCATATCCAAATCAGACTCCTGTTCTAACAGACAGCAAAACCCACAGAGGCAGGGATAGAGCCCAGGAATCGAGATGGTGCGGAAATTTCATTGAAATCGTTTGTCAGAAAATCCCATTCAGACTAAACCAGTTTTTTTCTTGAAATCATAACAAGTGGGATGAAAATTCTTTGCAAAAATATTTTCCTGCAAAACAAAAGCATCTCCTGTTTGTCACAGTGTGTTCAAATGTCTCGTCGCACACAGAGAGGAGACACTTAGATAACAAAAATTAGATGAGATGCTTCAGTCTGAGCTAAGTAGTTGCTGCTCTTAACAATGGCAAAATAATACAATACAAATAAAATAGACTATTTCAGCTATTCTATTATGTCATAATCTAATCTGAGTAAACATGATAGGACACCTCGTCTTATGCACTGCTCCTAGTGACACTCTCCAATGGATCCCCATCCTCCACCCACCGTGAGGTCGGTAGGAGCGGATTGTTATCCCTACTTGAAAGAGGGAGAAGCTAAGGCTGAGAAAGGAGAATTGACTTGTCTTAGGTCACACAGCCAGTCAATGGCAGAGTTGGGAATAGGACCCAAGAGCCCTGACTTTCAAACTAACCATCGGATCTTGAATTTCATACATTGAATGACCTGAATAAAGTGCTCTCAAATGAGCTCCACATCAACAACAGTTCACAGTAATTATTAGCAAGTATTTTAGGAGAACTGGATTGGTAGAGAGAATCATGAACTGCTCAGAGACAATTATTGCAGAGAAGCAGCAAAATTTGTCGAACATATGACTGGTTATGACTTATTTACTTGGTCTTAAAAGAGAACAACAGGGACCTGAGTCTCCTCCCTGTCAATAACCCCCTGCTCGGCCAATCAGGGTAGCGACCGAGGGGCGGGAGGCTGAGGGTTCTCACCAGAGAGCCCAAAGGATGGCCCAGGTCACCGGTGGGTATCACTGTCCAAGCACTATTTCAGCCCCACATTTTTGGTTGGACCTCCCACAATGGGAGCTGCATAGCACCCCCCATGACACACACACACACACACACCCTCCTTGGTGGTGGAAGGGGAACAAAGGAAAGGACAAAAGAAGTAAGAGATGAAGAGAAAGGAGGGAGGGATGGAGGAAAAGATAAAACAAAAAGGACAAACCCTAATATCCCCAGTGATTCTAAGGGACAAAATCCCAGGTGGGGAATAAAATTCGGCCACCTTAAGCTAGTGTTTTCCAGGCGTAGAATTCAGCTGGCGTCAGATGGATCAGACTGAACAGGTTCCAAACCTCTCGGAGGCTCTTACCTTCTAAACAGGGATGTCTGTTTTCTAGTAAAATCAGAAAAAGAAAGGAGAAAACTCAAAGAAGGTTCCTCCTGGCGCTCATGTACGTGAATCCTAATACTCTCTCAGTCCTCAAAGAGAGACCTCGAGAAGGAGTTGCTGAAGCAAAGCCACACGGGTCTCCGAGGTTTCCCTGGCCCTGCGCCCCTGTCCTACCTGGCTGATGTCAGCATCTCTCTATGAGGTCACCACCTCCCCAATACCTTTGACCAATAGGCTGAGGTCCTGCAAAAGGCCTTTGTGATGTCACTGCCACACCCACTCCTCCCCTGCAGTGCTAATGTCCTGCCGCAGGCCAGACACTTTGGAGGTTTGAGCTACTCCCTGTGGATCACCCTGCTCAATGAGTGTTCATTCTAGGAATTCTTTCCTGGGTGCTGGCTGGTGAGTCTTGCCCACATGCTCAGGGTTTAACTGGTCGCCATATTTGGGGTCGGGAAGGAATTTTCCTCCAGGGCAGATTGGCAGAGGCTCTGGAGGTTTTTCGCCTTCCTCTGCAGTGTGGGACACGGGTTTCTTGCCTGAGGATTCTCTGCACCTTGAGGTCTTTAAACCACGATTTGAGGACTTCAATAACGCAGACATAGGTTAGGGGCTTGTTACAGTAGTGGATGGGTGAGATTCGGTGGCCTGCGCTGTGCAGGAGGTCAGACTAGATGATCATAATGGTCCCTTCTGACCTTAAAGTCTATGAGTCTATGAGGAAGCAAGCCGGCTAGACAGTAAAACATCAGATGCTGGTCCAAATGCTGCACTCGGTTTTTCAGAAATGAGTAGACTTTATGGCCAGAAGAGACCATTAGAGCATCTAAGCTGACCCCCTGCATTTCACAGGCCTCCTGTCTACCACAATAGCTACATTTGGGCAAACACATTCCGGAAAGGCATCTAGTCTTTATTAAATGACATCAAGAGATGGAGAATCCACCACTTTCCTTGGTAGCTTCTTCCTGTGGTCAATCATCCTCGCTGTTGAATATTTGTGCCTTATTTATCATATGAATTTGTCTCTTTTCACCTTCCAGCCATTGGGTCTTGTTATGATTAAACATAATCATGTTTATGTTTCTCTGCTAGATTAAAGAGCCCTTTAATACCCAATATTTTCTCTCCATTAAGGCACTTCAACGAAGTCACCTTTCAGTCTTCTTTTGATAAGCTAAACAGGTTGAGCTCTTTCAATAGCTCACTAGAAGGCATTTTTCTCCAGCCCTCAGAACATTTGGTGGCTCTTTGCTGCCCCAGCTCCAATTTCTCAACATCATTTTCAAAGGAGGACACCAACACTGGAGGCAGTATTCCAATAGCAGTCTCACTGCTGCTCTGTCACCTCCCTATCCTACTCACGGCTCTGCCCATACGTCTAATGATGGCTTTAGCCCTGTTCACCACAACATCACCCTGGGAGCTCATGTTGAGTGGCTTCTCCACTANCTGCCTCCCGCTCCTCCGATTCCCCATTTACATAGTTCCCCATGTGCAGGGAGACAGAGCAGTACCTGCAGCAGGGAGCGGGACTTGCTGGTGGCCTCAGAGGCAGAGCCCCTGCAGTGCCTCGGGCACCTGGCGCAAGTGCCGGATGATGCGGAGCTGGCGCATCACATTGGCAGTGACGTCCTCCTGCTGCAAGGGAACGAGAACCTGTCAGAGACTCAGACTCCCCCGAGGAATCACGGGGGATTAACGGCCCCAGTAACCAGCAGCATTTCCACCCAGCCCCTGCCCACCTCTGAGGGATGGATTCCCCCTCCTGACCCCCAGGATGGAGTCTTGTTGTCCTTTCTAGTGACCTCCAGTGCCAACCCCCTCCTTGTAGGGGGAGCTCCTGCCACCTCCCCCTCAGTGCCCCTGACAGCTGTTCCACCTCCAATCCACAGCTCAAGTTCTCAGACCCCACTCCTCCACCCCCACCCAGGTTGGGCAGGGAGGGGGCTCTAGCAGGGGGGAAGGAGGGATTCTGGCAGCAGTGAAGTGGGATGTGGGGAGGTTGAGACCTTTCCCCAAGTCACCTCAGCCACTAATGCTGAAGCCGCAGGATGGCAGCCGTGGTGAATGGGGCGGATCGGCAGCCCCTGCTGACTGAATCCTCCTGTTCTCTCTAGAGCGGGTCCAGCCCTGCCAGCAGCAGGACAAGCTTCCCCCACCCATGTGCCTCAGCCCTGCCTGGTCAGTCGCCATCACCCGTCAGTCCTTGGCCTTCCAGGCTGCCAGTGATGGGAGCAACTCTGGGTGGTGGCTTGGGTGACACGGACACTAGGCCACTCTGGGTGCGGTCCTGTGGGACAGGAGAGGCTCGCAGAGGGCACTTGGGGGACTGTTCTGCCCTTCCCAAGAGCGATAGCACCGTGTCCTAAGAACATAAGTCCGTGCTGAGGCAATGCTTGTTATTAATTAGCCTGGCTAAAGAGCTGGGTTGGAGCTGCTCCGGGGACAAGCTGGCTCCCTCCTGCTCGTGGAGGTGAATTCATCTCCCTTCCCAGGAGCACCTGCTCTCCCTCTCATTCCCCACCAGGCTCCTTGCTGCCAGGCCGGCGAATGGCCACAGGATGGGGATGAGGCCTGGGCCCCGCCCCAATCTCCTGAGTCTAATGCAGCTGCTCACCTTGTGCCCCATCAGCTACTGGGCTTCCTCTAGGAGGGAGTAGGTGAGGAGCAGCCCAGCCTGGCTGACACGCAGCAGGGGGTCGTGGATGGCCAGCACTGCCGTGCAGATGAATAACCTTCTCTGCCCCTCCAAGAAGAACTTGCCGAATACCTAAAACCAACAGGACGTGAGGCATTAGCAGATTGCCCAGAGCCAGGCTCCAAATCCTGGGGCTAGAACAGCGTCTCCGTCTAGTGGCCCCGGGAGGCAGGCACTGCAGGGGACCCAGCCACCCCCACTCCCTGAGCTGTCTCATGCCCTGGCAGAGTGTCCTTACCTCCCACACCCTGGCTGTGTTCCTGTAGCCCAGGAGCCTGCTGTCCTGGGGCCAGTCCCAGCACCACAGGTCTTCGGCCTCATGGATGGTCAGCCCTGGGAAAGAGACACACACACATTTGTCCTTCTGGTTGCAGTGCTCGTGTCCTTCCAATCCCATTGGTGGCTGCACAGTGGGCAGAGTCCTCGCTGCGTGCCTGGCCCAACAGAATTGCAGGGCGGGGTGTAGAACAGAGAAAGAGATAGAGACTCGTCCTCCAGCTGGGGTCAGTCTGAGAGAAATTGCCTGGGGTCCCAGTCTCACTCTTCTAGCGGGTGCCATTTCCCAGCTGGGTTCCTTACCCCTCTGGTGCAGCAGCAGCTGGTAGAGCTGGTAAACCCCCTCCCTGGCCTGCCGGCTGATGTCCTTGCCTGGGTCACCGACGAACAGAGCCAGCTGTGCCACGTGGTGACCCATCCCGGGGAATTCGGCTGAGTTCTAATGGACGGGAGAGGGAGAGGGGACTCCATCAGCATTTTCCTGTCAGCTCCAGTCCCCCCCAGGCCAGGACTCTCCTTCCCCACAGCCCCTCTGCAGGAGATGCTAGAGGATAGGAGCTAGAGCCAGACCCTTAATTTCCTCTGCCCCCAAGGGAGCCTGGAGCACAGGGATGTGGGCAGGTTCCTCCATGAGGACTTGCTTCCCCAGCTGCTCCAGAATGACAGGAAGGCAGGAACCTGGAGCACGGTCCCCTTAAAAGCCCAGAGTCACCACTTAACCAGGACAAGAACTTGACTCAAGCCAGGCTCACTCTCTGCTCTGACTCTGCCTCCCCAAGAGGAACACTCCTAACCCACAGCCCCCGCAGCAGCAGATCCTACAGCCCATCGGAGCCAGCCCACCTACGCCTGGGGTCAGGAAGCTGGGGTCAGAGGTCACTTACGTCAAACTCACAGAGGGTGATGGTGGATCTGAGCAGGGCCGTGCTGCTCCTAATGGCCCTGGCTCTCTCTTGCGAAACCGTGGACATGATCCACTAGTTAATGTGCTGTGGGGAAAGGAGGCAGATTAGAATCAATGGGCAGGTGCACGTATTGTGGAAATGAGACTGTGACGGGTTGGATCACAGAAACCCCCCTGGGAGCTGCCACCCGATGTGCAAAGACTACCCCTGTTCCTGTTTTCCCTGCCAGCTAAGTGGCTCCAGCACCCTGTTTTGCTGAGCCAGACACTCCCGTCTGCTCCAACACAGACCCAGGGTCTGAATTACCTGCCCCAAAGCTGCCGGTTTACCTGAAAACAGCTCACAGAAGTGAGTTTCCCCACGCAGGTTCGGACCCTGCTCGCTGCGCCACTGTGACGGGTTGGATCACAGAAACCCCCTTGGGAGCTGCCAACCGATGTGCCAAGACTACTTCTATTCCTGTTTTCCCTGCCTGCTCAGTGGCTCCAGCACCCTGTTTTGCTGAGCCAGACACTCCCGTCTGCTCCAACACAGACCCAGGGTCTGGATTACTTGCCCCAAAGCTGCAGGTTTACCTGAAAACAGCTCACAGAAGTGTGCTTGTCTTTAGCACTCAGATACCCAATTCCCAATGGGGTCTAAACCCAAATAAATCCGTTTTACCCTGTATAAAGCTTATGCAGGGTAAACTCATAAATTGTTCGCCCTCTATAACACTGATAGAGAGATATGCACAGTTGTTTGCTCCCCAGGTATTAATACATACTCTGAGTTAATTAATAAGTAAAAAGTGATTTATTAAAAACAGAAAGTAGGATTTAAGTGGTTCCAAGTAGTAACAGACAGAACAAAGTAAGTCACCAAGCAAAATAAAATAAAATGCGCAAATCTATGTCTAATCAAACTGAATACAGACAGGGCCGGTGCAAGGATATTTTGCACCCTAGGCGAAACTTCCACCTTGCGCCCCTCCCCCCCCCCACATCGGTTCATTGAGGGGCAAATCCCAACAAGCCTTTATAGACCCCAGAGGCCAACCGTGCCCAGGGGCTGCTCCCCAGACCAGGTTCCCCCCTCCCCGCCCCCTGAACTCCCCTGGAGGGTGCACAGCCCCCCGGCGAGCCCTCCCCTCCCACCCCGACGGCCCCCGCCCCGAGTCCACTCACTGGCTTTGCCGGGCTTGGGCCGCTGCAGCAGCTCGGCAGGGAGGAGCCGCCTTCCGGAGGCACCAGAGAGCCAGAGCGTCCCGCTTGCGGGGGCGGCGAGCCCCAGCCATGGAGGAGCCGGTGCGGTACAGGGGGGGCAGCAGCCCTGCAAAGGCGGCGGCACTGCCGGCGGGGAGCAGCTGCGCCCCCTGCCCCTCCTGCCCAGGCTGCAGCCCGGTGCCCCCCCCAGGGGCTCCTGCAGGCTGCAGCAGATGCATGCGGGTGGCCCCATGAGCTCCCTGGCTCCCCACGCTCGGGCTCTGCTCACACTCCCGGGAGCCGCAGAGCCCGAGTGCGGCGAGGGGGGAGCCGGGGGGTGCATGGGGGCCGCCGCCCGCATGCATCTGCTGCAGCCTGCAGGAGCCCCCGGGGGGGCGCCGGGCCGCAGCCTGGACAGGAGGGGCGGGGGGCGCAGCTGCTCCCCGCTAGTGGTGCCACCGCCTTTGCAGGGCTGCTGCCCCCCTGCTTCTCCATGGCTGGGGCTCGCTGCCCCGCAAGCCAACGCTCTGGCTCTCCGGTGCCTCCGGAAGGTGGTTCCTCCCTGCCGAGCCAGGGCACAGCTTTTTGGCGCCCCCCAACCACTTGGCGCCCTAGGCAACCGCCTAGTTCGCCTAGTGGTTGCACCGGCCCTGAATACAGATAATCTCACCCTCAAAGATGCTTCAGTAAGTTTTTTCCTCAGACTGGACACCTTCCAGGCCTGGGCACAATTCTTTCCCCTGGTACAGCTCTTGTTCCAGCTTAGGTGGTAGCTAGGGGATTTTTCATAATGGCTCTCTCTTCTCTTTGTTCTGTTCCACCCCTTTATATATCTTTTGCATAAGGCGGGAACCCTTTGTCCCTCTGGGTTTCCACCCCCCCTCACTGAAAAAGCACCAGGTTAAAAATAAATTCCAGTTCAGGTGACATGATCACATGTCACTGCAAAACTTTATTGCCCACGTGCCAGCACACATGTATACAGAAAGACTTACAGGTAAACACACCCATCTGCAAACAATGGTCCTGGTTAATGGAAGTCATCAAAATTCCAAACCACCATTAATGGCCCACACTTTGCATAATTACAATAGGCCCTCAGAGTTATATTTTATATTTCTAGTTTTAAATACAAAAGTGGTACATTTATACCAGGGGTAGGCAACCTATGGCACGCATGCCGAAGGTGGCACGTGAGCTGATTTTCAGCGGCAATCACGCTGCTCCGGTCCTGGCCACCGGTCCGGGGGGCTCTGCATTTTAATTTAATTTTAAATGAAGCTTTTAAAACATTTTAAAACCTTATTTACTTTACATACAACAATAGTTTAGTTATATATTATAAACTTATAGAAAGAGGCCTTCTAAAAACGTTAAAATGTATTACTGGCACGTGAAAGCTTAAATTAGAGTGAATAAATGAAGACTCGGCACACCACTTCTGAAAGGTTGCCGACCCCTGATTTATACAAATAAAATAATCACACTCAGTAGATTATAAGCTTTGTAATGATACCTTACAAAAAACCTTTTGCATAAAGCATATTTCAGTTACATTATATTCACTTATTATCATGTTTTTATAAAACCATATAAACTGCACAACGTCACAGAGACACACACACACCCCATCCCCAGGGGGCTAAGACATTGTGCGCAGGGTGGAATATCTGATTAATTGATCGCAGAGCTTTAGAAGGGGATTGTTGCCCGCAGGACGATTCTTGAATCCGGCAGGTCACAACTTGTTATTGTCTCTCTAGATTGGAACAATGTTCAGTGATGAGGCTGGTCCCATCCTCCCTGCACTCCTGATACCTGAACAATCCCCCCAGAAATCTCAGGGCCCGTCGGAGAGAAGGGCTGATTCTCTGGGGTCCTCCTGTTTCTCTAGGAAGGAGCCTGTGACTCTTCTCTGAGGACCATGTTCTGGATCTCCCAGGAGGGGTTCAGACTCTCACTCCCCAAGCCAGCCGGGGGCCCTGTGGTTAGTGCTCAACAGAACCAGGCAGAGCTCTGGCTTGAAGTCCCAGCTCCTTCCTCTGTCCTTCAAGGAGGAAGGGCCTGACACTGCATTGCACTGACTGCCCTGACCAAGGACGCTCACTGGGGACCCGGCTAGGAGAACAGGCTGGAAAATGGATCTAAGAGTGAAGGTAAAATTGCCCCCACCCCTCTCATCGGGCTCACCTCCAAGATGTAGTGGAGCCTGTTGGTGTCTGGGGACTCTGCCAGCAGGTTCCCCAGCATGGCGTCCAGGAGGTCTGGCAAGAGCCTATGCAGATCCTGCAAAGCAAGGGAGAGCCATGGGTCAGAGTTAGGGAAACTGGGGCTACAGCTGCCACAGGATGGGAAGAACGGGTCTCTGGGGAGCACTGGTGAGACCCTCAAACACATATCCTGGCCTCTCTCATTCACATCCCACTGCAGGCAATTAGCAAGGATTCATGGCAGGATGACAGCTGGCTCTTCAATCCATGACTTTAGCATGATCTACCTGGACTTGGGTGGTGTCCTTCTCCGTGCCCAGGGTGAAGACGGCGTGCAGGGCAGCTCGGAGGAGGTGGGTCTCCAGCTCTGGCACCAGGGTAGGTGTCATGGTGCTGGCAAGAGAGAGGAGTCGGTATTAGACTGTGCACTGTGGGGGTGGGACTGGCACCAACACGCACGTGAAACTGCAGGGAAATAGGCGCAGGCTGGCGAGAATGGAAACTGAGGCACCGAGCCAGGGAATGACAAGGCCAAGGTTTCCCAGACAGACAGTGGCAGGGTCCTGGCCCCAGGGTGTTCACAGCCCCACCCTCACCCCTCCCTGAGCCCAGCCTGGCTCCTCACCTGGAACAAAGCAGCGGCGCCCATCGGCCTCTCTGCTGCCCGAGTCCCAGGCACTGCTGCTGTCCCATGGGGAGCGGGCCGAGCTGCTGGTGGTGGGACAGGGATCCTCCACCTCCTGCCCTGGGGAGGCTGGAAGGTCCTCACTGACCGGGCAGGGCGATGCCTCCTGCTGGGAATCAGGGCTGGGCTCCTGGGGCCGCTGCTTCCCACACAACAAGGCCAGAGCCACCCTGCCCGGCTCCCCTCCTGCGCTGGGTCCTGCCTGCCCAGCCGCATCCTGGGGCAGCTCCATTTCAGCCTGGCCTCTCCCACCTCGGCGCCTGCGCCGGGAGCGGGTTTCCTCCACCAGAAGGCTGGGCACTTCCACCTCCTGGCCCAGCCGGGAGCTCCTTCCCCGCCAGCGGGGACGGAGGGGCCGCTCTGCTCCTGGGGAAGATGGCAGCTGCTTCCCTCAGGCTCTGGGGCCACCTGCAGAGCCTTCTTCCTGAACATACTCAGGAGCCTGGTCATCCTGGAACCCAGCGGGGAGCGAGCGTGAGGCTGGGGTCAAGGCAGCCTCTCACTAACCAGCCTTTTCGGTCCCTCCCCATCCCTGCCCCAGCCAGAGCAGCTCCTCCTCCCTCCACAGCGGTGCACGTAATGCAATCTACACGCACTGACAGGAGTTCATTGCATGATCTGCTCCCAACGTTCCCCCTCGTTATCCCTGGTGCTGGAATTCCCGGGGAGTCTCCTCCTTTTCGAGCACTGGGCTCAGTCACTTTGGACAAGCAGCTCCCCCCTGCCGTCCCAGGGCACACTCCCCCCCAGGCTAGAGAAGGAACAGAACCCAGGAGTCTGGACTTCTCCTGGGAAACCATTCCCCACGTCAAAGTCCCTAGGCAGAGCAAGCCCAGGGCCCCTGCCTTTCCCATTGATTTCCATGCTCAGCAGCTCACCGGGTCTGGCCCAGCTCAGAGACTCTCAGCCTGGGGAACAGTCTCCCACAAGGGAAGGGCTGGGAGCCCCAATGCTGGGACCTTTCCAAACACACTGGAGACGGCTCTGGAGAAACCCCTCCCCGGTCTGAGAACGAGGGGCTCCTGGGGGCGGTTTGCAAATCCAATCTCCTTTGGGAGAATTCTCTGCCCCTCTTTCCCCCTCTCTCCAGACAGACAGGGGATGCCACAGAGGAACCCTAATGCCACTCACTTGCTCTGGTGATGGAGCGATGGATGGAGGATGTTCAGTGTTGTCCCTCGCCTTCCTCCTCATTCCTCAAGCCCAAGGCAGGCTGGAGAGGGTGGTGACCTGAGGAGTTACCCTGCCCAGCCAGCAGGCAGGGTGATGACACTGGGCGATCGACTGGCTGTGAAAACAACAGTCTGTCTTATTGCCAAGGGACGGAGAAACTCAGCCAGCAGCAGGGGGTGCAGAACACTGCCCTAGTGCGGGGGTGACAGCGCCTCTCAGCTCCTGACATCCCGGCACTTTGCACACCTTCCTGGAGCCTCCCATCCACCCTGGGCTGTAGGGGCTACGACCCCCAACCCTACTGATGAGAAACAGGCCTGGGGCGGGGAAGCTACTGGCTCAGGGTCACACCAAGTGTCAGAGCCAGAGATGGGACCCAGCAGTCCTTATTTCCAGGCCCCTTCACTGCAATGAAAAGCACACAAAGCAAAGCCACAGGGCTCTCCGAGGTTTCCCTGCCCTGCGCCCCTGTCCTACCTGGCTGATGTCAGCATCTCTCTGTGAGGTCACCACCTCCCCACCACCTTTGACCAATAGGCTGAGGTCCTGCAAAAGGCCTTTGTGATGTCACTGCCACACCCACTCCTCCCCTGCAGTGCTAATGTCCTGCTGCAGGCCAGACACTTTGGAGGTTTGAGCTACTCCCTGTGGATCACCCCGTTCAATGAGTGTTCATTCTAGGAAGCAAGCCGGCTAGACAGTAAAAGATCAGATGCTGCTCCCAATGCTGCACTCGGTTTTTCAGAAATGAGTAGACTTTATGGCCAGAAGAGACCGTTAGAGCATCTAATCTGACCCCCTGCATATCACAGGCCTCCTGTCTACCACAATAGCTACTTGTTGGGCAAACTCATTCCGGAAAGGCATCTACTCTTTATTAAATGACATCAAGAGACGGAGAATCCACCACTTTCCTTGGTAGCTTCTTCCTGTGGTCAATCATCCTCGCTGTTGAATATTTGCGCCTTATTTGTAATAGGAATTTGTCTCTTTTCACCTTCCAGCCATTCCCAAACCTAAGCCGTCTTTTGTAAGTGACAAATCTGAGGAATTGTCACAGATTGAGGTGTCACTAGAGGAGGTTTTGGAATTAATTGATTAACTTAACAGTAACAAGTCACCGGGACCAGATGGCACTCACCCAAGAGTTCTGAAAGAACTCAAATGTGAAATTGCGGAACTACTAACTATGGTTTGTAACCTGTCCTTTAAATGAGCTTCTGTACCCAATGACAGGAAGATAGCTAATGTAATGCCAATATTTAAAAAGGGCTCTAGAGGTGATCCTGGCAATTACAGACCAGTAAGTCTAATGTCAGTACCAGGCAAATTAGTTAGCCCTCACTCTGATGAGAAACAGGCCTGGGGCGGGGAAAGTGAATAAGGAAAAGTTATTTACTTGTTCCCATAAAATAAGAACTAGGGGCCACCAAATGAATTTAATAGGCAGCAGGTTTAAAACAAATAAAAGGAAGTTCTTCTTCACACAACGCACAATCAACCTGTGGAACTCCTTGCCTGAGGAGGTTGTGAAGGCTAGGACTATAACAGGGTTTAAAAGAGAACTGGATACATTCATGGAGGTTAAGTCCATTAATGGCTATTAGCCAGGATGGGTAAGGAATGGTGTCCCTAGTCTCTGTTTGTCAGAGGGTGGGGATGGACGGCAGGAGAGAGGTCACTTGATCATTACCTGTTCGGTTCACTCCCTCTGGGGCACCTGGCATTGCCATCCTTATGTTCTTATGGGTCTTGTTATGCCTGTCTCTGCTAGATTAAAGAGCCTTTTAATACCCAATATTATCTCTCCATTAAGGCACTTCAACACTTCAGTGAAGTCACCTTTCAATCTTCTTTTGATAAGCTAAACAGGTTGAGCTCTTTCAATAGCTCACTAGAAGGCATTTTTCTCCAGCCCTCAGAACATTTGGTGGCTCTTTGCTGCCCCAGCTCCAATTTCTCAATATCATTTTCAAAGGAGGACACCAACACTGGAGGCATTATTCCAATAGTAGTCTCACACACTGCACACAAAGAGGAGATACTTAGATCCCAAAAATTAGGCTACGTCTACACTACCCGCCCGGATCGGCGGGTAGAAATCGATATAGCGGGGATCGATGTATCGCCTCTCGTCTGGACGCGATACATCGATCCCCGAACGCGCTCCCATCGACTCAGTAACTCCAGCAGGGCGAGTGGAGTTAGCGGAGTAGACGGGGGAGCCGCGGACGTCGATCCCGCGCTGCGAGGACGCGAGCTAAGCGCGGGTAATTCGAAATAGGATACTTTGACTTCAGCTACGCTATTCTCGTAGCTGAAGTCGCGTATCTTATTTCGATCCCTGCCCCTAGTGTGGACCAGCCCTTAGATGAGATGCTTCAGTCTGAGCTAAGTAGTTGCTGCTCTTTTTGGGTGGACCTCCCACAATGGGAGCTGCAGAGCACCCCCCATGACACACACACACACACACACACACACCCCTCCCGGTGGTGGGAAGGGAACAGAGGAAAGGACAAAAGAAGTAAGAGATGAAGAGAAAAGAGGGAGGGATGGAGGTATTTTAGGCGAACTGGAATGGTAGAGAGAATCATGAACTGCTCAGAGACAATTATTGCAGAGAAGCAGCAAAATTTGTTGAACATATGACTGGTTATGACTTATTTACTTGGTCTTAAAAGAGAACAGGGACCTGAGTCTAGCCGGCTTGCTTCCTAGAATGAACACTCATTGAGCGGGGTGATCCACAGGGAGTAGCTCAAACCTTCAAAGTGTCTGGCCTGTGGCAGGACATTAGCACTGCAGAGGAGGGGTGGGTGTGGCAGTGACATCACAAAGGCCTTTTGCAGGACCTCAGCCTATTGGTCAAAGGTGGTGGGGAGGTGGTGACCTCACAGAGAGATGCTGACCTCAGCCAGGCAGGACAGGGGCGCAGGGCCAGGGAAACCTCGGAGACCCGTGTGGCTTTGCTTCAGCAAGTCTCCTTTTCGAGGTCTCTCTATGAAGACTGAGAGAGTATTAGGGTTCACGTACATGAGCGCGAGGAGGAACCTCTTTTGAGTTTTCTCCTTTCTTTTTCCTGATTTTACTAGAAAACAGACGTCCCTGTTTAGAAGGTAAGAGCCTCCGAGAGGTTTGGAACCTGTTCAGTCTGATCCAACTGGCGCCAGCTGAATTCTAGGCATGGAAAACACTAGCTTAAGGTGGGCGAATTTTATTCCCCACCTGGGATTTTGTCCCTTAGAATCACTGGGGACATTAGGGTTTGTCCTTTTTGTTTTACCTTTTCCTCCATCCCTCCCTCCTTTCTCTTCATCTCTTACTTCTTTTGTCCTTTCCCTTGTTCCCCTCCCACAATCAGGTGGGGTGTGTGTGTGTGTGTGTGGGTCATGGGGGGGTGCTCTGCAGCTCCCATTGTGGGAGGTCCACCCAAAAATGTGGGGCTGAAATAGTGCTCGGACAGTGATCCCCACCGGTGACCTGGACCATCCTTTGTGCTCTCTGGTGAGAACCCTCAGCCTCCCGCCCCTCGATCTCTACCCTGATTGGCCGAGCAGGGGGTTATTGACAGAGAGGAGACTCAGGTCCCTGTTGTTCTCTTTTAAGACCAAGTAAATAAGTCATAACCAGTCATATGTTCGACAAATTTTGCTGCTTCTCTGCAATAATTGTCTCTGAGCAGTTCATGATTCTCTCTACCAATCCAGTTCTCCTAAAATACTTGCTGAATAATTACTGTGAACTGCTGTTGGTGTGGAGCTCATTTGAGAGCACTTTATTCAGGTCATTCAATGTATGAAATTCAAGATCCGATGGTTAGTTTGAAAGTCAGGGCTCTTGGGTCCTATTCCCAACTCTGCCACTGACTGGCTGTGTGACCTAAGACAAGTCAATTCTCCTTTCTCAGCCTTAGCTTCTCCCTCTTTCAAGTAGGGATAACAATCCGCTCCTACCTTCCTCACACTGGGTGGAGGATAGGGATCCATTGGAGAGTGTCACTAGGAGCAGTGCATAAGATGAGGCATCCTATCACGTTTACTCAGATCAGATTATGACATAATAGAATAGCTGAAATAGTCTATCTATTTTTTGAGATCTAAGTGTCTCCTCTTTGTGTGTGATGAGACAATTTAACACACCGTGACAAACAGGAGATGCTTTTGTTTTGCAACAAAATATTTTTGCAAAGAATTTTCATCCCACTTGTTATGATTTCAAGAAACAAACTGGTTTAGTCTGAATAGGATTTTCGGACAGAAACGGTTTGAATGAAATTTCCCCACCATCTTGAATCCTGGGCTCTGTCCCTGCCTCTGGGGGGTTTGCTGTCTGTTAGAACAGGAGTCAGGACTGGTGGCTTCTTTTTCTGACTCTGCCACCGCCTTGCTGTCAGGGCCGGCTCCAGGCACCAGCTGTACAAGCAGGTGCTTGGGGCGGCCCCTCGGGAGAGGGGCGGCACGTCCAGNAGGGCCACATTGTAACCATTGTCTTTTTTAAAGCCCATTGAGGGATATGAGTCCCACTCTTTTAGGTACCTGGGGTGCGGGGAGGAGAGAAGAGGTGCCTGCCTCCATTTTGTGGCCTTAACAAACCAGGTGTCAAAGATCCCCGAAAAAGAACATCTTCCCATCCATTAACAAGACAGACCCTATCTTTAAACGGGGAACAAAGAGAACCCTGGGACTTACAGACTAGCCAGCCTCACTTCCATACCTGGAAAGATACTGGAACACATTATTAAACAATCAGTTTGTCAGCAGCTACAGGATAATTTGTTTCTTAGGACTAGTGAGCATGGACTTGTCAAGAACAAATCATTCTAAACCAATCCTAGCTCCTTCTTTGGCAGGGTTACGGGCCAGGTGGAAGTGGGTAAACAGTAGATGTGATCTGTCTTGGTGTTAATAAGGCTTTTGACACAGTCCCATAGGATTCTCACAAGCAAACTAGGGAGATGTGGTCTAGATGTAATTAGTATAATGTATGTGCACAGCTGGTTGAAAGCCCAGACTCCAAGAGTCCTTCTCCATGTCTGGCTGTCCAACGGAGAGGGTGTACCTAGCGGGTCCAGCAGGGATCAGTCCGGAGTCTGGTACTATTCAATATTTTCATTAAGGATTTGGAAAATGGAGTGGAGAGGGCTTCTAAAATTTGCAGATGACACCAAGCACTTTGGAGCACAGGATTGGAATTCAAAACGCCCTTAAGAAATTGGAGACTTGGTCTACTTGAGCCAAACTCCATGGCTGGGCCCCCCTCGATAGACTGGGCTGAAGTGAAACCCCAGAGCCAAACACTCCTCCTCCTGGGCAGTGCGCTCCGACCTTTCATGGTCAGATGCTGCTTAGCACTGTCAGAGCAGCTTTTGCTGGGGGATTCTCCCAGCACTTTCCAATAGTGGGAAAGTATGAAATCCCCATTTGACTGCTGGGGACAGAGCCCTAGAGGGGGGAGCAACTTGCCCAAAGTCCCACAGATCAATAGGAAAACCAGCAATGGAACCCAGGAGTCCTGACTCCCAGTCCCCTGGTCCAGTCACTACAGCAGAGCACACTCCCTCTCAAAGCAGGGGGGCCGGACATGAGGGCCTGGTTGTTACTGCCAGCTGTGGGAGGGAGTGTGCAGCAGTGGTTAGTGAAGGGGCCTGGAAATAAGGACTGCTGGGTCCCATCCCTGGCTCTGAGACTTGGTGTGACCCTGAGCAAGTAGCTTCCCCGCCCCAGGCCTGTTTCTCATCAGTAGGGTTGGGGTCGCAGCCCCTACAGCCCAGGGGGGTTGGGAGGCTCCAGGAAGGTGTGCAAAGTGCCGGGATGTCAGGATCCTGGAGGCGCTGTCACCCCCGCACTAGGGCAGTGTTCTGCACCCGCATGCTGCTGGCTGAGTTTCTCCGTCCCTTGGCAATAAGACAGACTGTTGTTTTCACAGCCAGTCGATCGCCCAGTGTCATCACCCTGCCTGCTGGCTGGGCAGGGTAACTCCTCAGGTCATCACCCTCTCCAGCCTGCCTTGGGCTTGAGGAGTGAGGAGGAGGGCGAGGGACGACCCTGAACATCCTCCATCCATCGCTCCATCACCAGAGCAAGTGAGTGGCATTAGGGTTTCTCTGTGGCGTCCCCTGTCTGTCTGGGGAGAGGCAGAAGGTGGGGGAGAGAATCTCTCCCAAAGGAGATTGGATTTGCAAACCGCCCCCAGGAGCCCCTCGCTCTCAGACCGGGGAGGGGCTTCTCCAGAGCCGTCTCCAGTGTGTTTGGAAAGGTCCCAGCAATGGGGCTCCCAGCCCTTCCCTTGTGGGAGACTGTTCCCCAGGCTGAGAGTCTCTGAGCTGGGCCAGACCCGGTGAGCTGCTGAGCATGGAAATCAATGGGAAAGGCGGGGGCCCTGGGCTTGCTCTGCCTAGGGACTTTGACGTGGGGAATGCTTTCCCAGGAGAAGTCCGGACTCCTGGGTTCTGTTCCTTCTCTAGCCTGCGGGGAGTGTGCCCTGGGATGGCAGGAGGGAGCTGCTTGTCCAAAGTGACTGAGCCCAGTGCTCGAAAAGGAGGAGACTCCCCGGGCATTGCAGCCCCAATTGTGAAGGCAGAATTGGAAATAGGCCCCAGAGTCGCAGGAAACCCCCCCAGCCAACATCCTCTCCCTGGTCTTATAGATGGCTACTTTGGCCAGCGCTAGGAGGAGGTTGACAAGGAGGTCTCGTGACTTTGTGGGGCCATGGATAGGGTGTGAGTATATGAAAAGGTGAGGGGAAAAGTGCAGCCAGAAACGTCAACGGATGTTCAGGAGGAGCCGGAACAGGGGCTGTAACCTAGGGCACTCCAGATAAACTTGTGCCAGGGTCTCCCTAACGCGGCAAAAGGGGCAGGCATCAGGGACAGGGGTGAACTGCGCCAAATACACACCCATGCTCACGGCTCCGTGAAGGAGCTGCCAACTGATATCCCCACCGGACCGTGGGACTAAGGTGGAATACAGGTTGGCCCACTGGGGTTCCCCACCCTCAACGGGTGACATTAGGTCCCGCCATCAGGTTGAGAACCCCTGCCCTCGGTAAAGTCATGGGTACTTTCAAACTCTTGTAAAAGAGCCCAGTGCTATTGAGGAAGTTGCTTTCAAAGAAATAGAAAGGATTAAATAAAATATAATCCTTCAACTAAAGAATTAAGGGTGTGATTTTCCAAAAATGACCTGGCCAGATTCTTACAGGTATGTAGGTGCCTAAACACCTTTAACAATCAGGCTCTGAGTGACTTAGGAACACAAGTTCCAAAAGTTAAAAGCATTTGTGCTTCTAAGTCACTCAGGGTATGTCTACACTTCAATAAAAAGCCCACGACATCAAGTTTCAGAGTCAGGGTCAGCTCTCTCGGGCTCAAGGAGCTCAGGCTGCTGGGCTAAAAATCACAGTGTAGATGTTGCACTTGGCCTGGAGCCTGAGCTCTGAGACTCTCCCTCCTCACAGGGTTTCAGAGCCCAGGCTCCAGCACAAGCCTGAACATCTACACTGCAATTTTTAGCCCCACAGCCCAAGCCCCAGTCAGCAACTGTGCTGCAGGTCTTTTTTTGCAGTGTAGACGTACCCTCTGGGTAATATTTTTTAAAAGTTCTAAGTGACATAGGGGCCTTAGCCCCATTTTCTAAAGGGATTTAGGTACTTAGAAGCCTAGATCCCATTGACCTTCACTTTTGAAAATGTGCCTTAGGCTCCTCAGTTACTCAGATGCTTTTGAAAATCCCACCCATAATGTTGTTCATAAATGTACGTTACAGCAAGGCAGCTCAAACATTTCTGGGACCGCTCATGCTGGTCTGAAGCCCACAGGTGGAGCGTGGGGGAGGACAGGCCTGGGGGCAAAGTGAAAGCTGAGGTAGGAACCTTCAGTTTGCTTTTTGGGGTTTTTTTTTGAGCTGCACGTCTAAATATAACTTTAATAAAAAGTGGTTCTAATGGGCAACCTGTGGTAGCCTCAACCAGGCCTCGTGAACAAGAAGAGCTCTAAGTATCAGGGGGTAGCTGTGTTAGTCTGTATCCACAAAAACAACAAGGAGTCTGGTGGCACCTTAAAGACTAACAGATTTATTTGGGCAAAAGCTTTCGTGGGTAAAAGATCATCTGAAGAAGTGGGTCTTTTACCCACAATAGCTTATGCCCAACTAATCTGTTAGTCTTTAAGGTGCCACCGGAGTCCTTTAAGAGGAGCTCTGTGTAGCTCAGGCCTTGTCTACACTATAAGTTAGAGTGCATTAAATCAGCCCTGGGCACCCTAACTCCTGAGGTGTCCATACTGGCAAGGCACTTAGAATGCCTGGACCCCTCGGCTGCAGCGCTCCTGGTAATCCACCTCCACAGGAAGCATGGAGCTTTCTGCGCTCTGGCTGGAGCTCTGGGATGTCAGTGTGGACAATGTGTTGCATTACTGCGCTGTGATTGGCCTCCGGAAACGTCCCATAATCCCTTGAAGTCAAGTGGCCACTCTGGTCATTGTTTTGAACTCGGCTGCAGGCATGCGGCTATCCCCTTTCAAAGCTCCGTTTCTGACAGCCCGTATGCTTATCTGCTCCGGGGCACAAAGCAAACCATTACTGTGGAATGCTCCTACTGCAGAGGCATGTGTGTCTGTGTGTGTGTGTGTGTGTGTGTGTGTGTGAGAGTGAGAGAGAGAGAGAGAGAGAGAGAGAGAGAGGCGGGGGTGGTGGCTGAGATCGGGTTTCCCCTGCCGCTGTCTGAACTTACAAGACAGCGTGCTGACACACTCTGCCCCCCAAAGCACACTGTCTCCCCCCCCCCATACACACTCCCTGTCACACTCCCCACCTCCTCATTTGAAAAGCAGCTGGCAATCTCGTAGGACGCCCCTGGAACAATGGGATTGGGAAACCTGCATCATGTGACGCTGTGCCTGCCCCATTAGGCATTGCAAACCGTTCCCAAAGCACGCTGCAGCCACTTGCACACTGGGATAGCTCCCACAATGCACTGCTCTCGGTAGTGTTACAAGAGCTGCTAATGGGGCCATGCTCCACAGTGTGAACACACAGCAGCACTTTCCCTGCTGCCATCTCCGGGGGCTGGTTTAACTCCCGGTGCTCTACAGCTGCAAGTGTAGACATAGCCTCAGAAGCTTGTCCCTTTCACTAACCGAAGGCAATAAAAGATATTCTCTCAATCACATCGTGTGTCTCATATTCTGGGACCAATACAGCTACAACAACACTGCACAGAACATTTGTAAAACTTTAAGACACTCTTTGTCTGACACTTCCCCCATGCTGAGTTCCACAATGTTTCATTGTTCTATATTGCCCTGGGGATAAACACTGCAATCACATTCCAGCAGGGGTCACATCCATCCATACCCCACCTCCAGCCATTGTGAACAAAGATAGGTTTCCTTTCATAAACTAGGCAGCTTAATATTGATGTAAATCCCTCAGTACCTCCCTCCCTCTCTGTCCTACTAAATCTATTTTGACTTCTAGCATTAAGTGGAAGGAAAGGAACTTGGGTAGTAGCCAGTGCTCTTACTGCCGTAATAAGACTCTTAAGGCTATTAACAATAAAATAAACCTCCCTGAAAACTCAATCCACACCAATAACATTAGTGCAATCAGCTCTGAGGGAGCAGAGCCAGGTAACGTAAGAACATTGAAGGGATGGGGGTCACGTCATCCTGCTACAGGAGAGACCCAGGTTCCAGAGAAACCTCAGGACACCTGTTCTTGGACCAGTGAAGACTGAGCATGTGGCAGAGGCAACAAACTGGGTTTCCAGGAGTCAGGGGGGACTGGTGTGGAGGAAAAGGTGTACACTTCCCTCTTTATGGAATTCTCTTTGGCCATGAGCCTGAGTCTGAGAAGATGGAGGAATGGAAATGGTAGGAGGTAGAGACAGTGGAGTTAGTGGAAGAAGGCAGTTCTGACAGCAGAGAGATGGATGGTAGGCTGTGCATTGGTCTCAAGGAAGAGGGCTCCAATCTGTAGGGAACCAGTGGGAGAAATGAAAGGACCAAAGGGGATACATCACAGCAGACACCTTTATTGGTGTCCATATGAAGCATGGCTCTCGTCGAGGCTGAGGGCTGGCTCAGAGTGCTAACCCACCTCCCTATTCTGTCCGTGCTCTGCTCAGGTGCTAGGTAAAGGCATACTAGGGAATCGCTTACTGCTCAGTCCTGCAAACCCTCACTCACATGACTCATCCCTTTAATTTCAATTCGACTACTCAGATGAACTAGAGTTCACAGGCTGGGTTTCTAAATGCTTCTCTAAGCTGACCAGGGATCTTACAACTATGCCACCCGCAAGCAGGATTCCTTGATGTGCAAAACAGTGACAAAAAACGGATGAAAAACACCTTGTCTGGTTAGTGTCTGCCTTGGTGCACTATGTATCTGGATGTGGTCCTTCAGAGCCAGGGGGTGCTAATAGTCCAAACATTTTGGAGGTTTTTTTTTTTTTTTTTAACATACCTGCCACAGGAAGGGGGTTGTTCTGTTGCTGGGTATTTATTCAGGGGCTGATCCAAAGTCTATTGAAATCAATGGGAGAGTTCCCAGTAATTTCAGTGTTATTTGGCTCGGATCCTAAAGCAGGTGGGACAGTCCATTGGGAAGAATCCAAACATCATGAGGCTTAATGCCTCTCTGGAAGGTGCTCACACACCAAGGTGACGGGCCTGATATAAGAACCTGAACAGAGCAGAATACAAATGTGTGTGTGTGTGACTGAAATTATGCAAATGCCCAGAGCATGGATGGACATTGCTGCTGCTTTATAAAGGGCAAGAGATTCGAATGTGGTAACAACTTATATAGTACTTGCTGCATGAAAGTGACTTGTCTGAGATGTATTTAGTTCTTTAGTTGTGGGTTAGTTTCTCAGTATTTTGGAATTAAGCTCCTAATAACCCTCCCCCCCTGACAGCTCTACGTTCAGTGTAAATCCCCCGGATCGCCAAAGGGAAACCAGAAGAATGGAACCAGAAGGCCACAGGAGGTTTTATATTTTAAAAAAAAAAAGTGTCAACCCGTTTGGGGATTTCCCTGCATCCAGGTGGCAACACTTCCTGTACAATGATCTCAGAAGGGAAAAAAACTGGACTTTGGAGACTGGCTGAGGAGACTGAGAAGTCAGGGGTGGAGCTTAATATTATTATTTGTATTGCCTGGAAAAGTCTCTCAGATTTGAAATGCTAAAGCAGAGGAGAGGGCAGTGAGAAGACGAGTGGAGCTGCCATTGCAGAGACCAGAACCAGCCATGGGGAGAGCTGCCCAGCAAACCCTCCTCGCCTTACTCTGTCTAGCAGCTGTGGTTTGTGAGGCTGAGGACACCTGCCCAGGTGAGTGAGGAACAAAGCTGTTACCTTTTAACAACATGGGTCTGACTAGCTACTTTGCAGTAGTTACTGTCCACTCCTGATTGCGAAGCGTCACTGCAGTGAGGTCACAGGAAGGGGACACAGGGCCAAGGAGTCTGGCACAGTTCATCTCATGGGGTTTCCAAGAAACACTCCCCATAGGAGAGAGGAGTTTGTGGGTGAGGGGGGCAGGGTCCCAGCCTCCAAACCCCAGAGAACTGTGGAGAAAGGAAGCTCCTCCATGCTCCTCGGCAGCATGGCTCTCTGAATAGCCACCCCACCATGCCTACCCGTTACTGTTCCTCTCTGGGAAAGGGGATGCTGTGGAGTGGGAGTTTGTGTTGATGGGAAATTCCTTGGGTCCCAAACGGAGCATGTTGCTGGGACCATCTGCCCCTTAGTTCCATTCCCTCATTACCCCAGAGCCAGGGGCCCTAACTCCATGGAGCACATAGAGAGAACTTTACGCTGATTTCTGAGGAGAAGCGGGGAACACACATGATACAGCAGAGCTCTGAATGGGGAGGAACTGGACACATCAGACTCACTCCATAGCTTCCAGCTTCTCCCCATTAGTATTAGACTCTTCTCTGGGCTGTGGCAGACCTGAGGACGTGGGGATGAGGGAGACAAGGCTGTAAAATTCCCAGTTACTAAGAGGGAACTTTGAAAGACTCCCCTTCTCAAAATGAGACCATCTCCAATATCATCCCCAGTCGCTCCAATTCTGGCTGATTAATCATCCTCATGTAATCAAAGACTTGCTTATGTGCCAGCCCACACAAAGCCAATGTATGGGCTACACAACACTGTTTCCTCATTCCCTTGCTCCTGGGAGGTATTACCCAGAGTCTTGCAATTGATGTGGAATGTAGAGTATGGGGGAAAATGCAGCTGTACTAATGCACATACAAAACACAGTCCCCTTTTAGATTAAGGTTCCATTATTAAACAATTAATAAATGATTAACATGTTTTAATACATGGCTTGTCTATGGTTACAGATTGTTCTAGAGTCCATTAAATCACTGGGGTGCTCACCACGGCTTACAATAATCAATAATATGAATGATTATTTATTATAATAAACCTTTGAATAAAACCATCTATAACATCTTCTACTGATGTGTTTAGCACCATCTATAACACATACTACTTGAGTTTCTAATGTGCTTATAACATCTCTTCAACATTTATAAATGACACCTTAGTACAAAGGATGCACCAAAAGATACTGTTTGGTTACTGTGGATAGTTTTTATTGCAGGTTCAGGTTGCTATAAACCAACAGAGGCACAGTTGTTAATCTTCATTCCATTCTATTGTTCCACAGACTTTAAGTTCAGAAAGTACTTTAAAGTGTTCAAGACTTGGAATTTTCTAACAAGTTATATAGAGTTAAATGAGCACTCTTAATACACATGCTTGTATAAATCTCATTCCTAGATCACCTTCACAAATGGCTTTCAGTAAGTAAAAAACTAAAAGCTACGGTAAGAAAGGTTAGAGATACTAACCTATAACTTACATCACCTACACAAACATTGAAAACCAGGAAATGAACAGTAAAGCCATCAGTGAACAATTTCCAAGCAGAATCCTAGACTCAAAACATGCTTCTCACACATCACATTTCCTATGTGTTGTAATGTTGGCAATTTCTGCTTGGAGGAAGTTGTTGATGTCTTTATTGTTCATTTCCCTGTTTTCAGTATTTGCATAGGTGATGTCTTGTATGAGTTAGTAACTGTAACTTTCTCACAATGTGGTTTTATAAAATGTTTCTGATTCTTTTTCTAACCCTGACCCTGCTGTTATATCAACCTACAGTTGTTGTGTTCATGGCATACACACAGAGATTTCGAACCCCTTAGAACTTAAAGTGACAGCTTATAATTTTAACACCGTTGTCAATGCATCAGTGTTTCGGCTGGATGGACTGGGGTAAATTGGCAAAGCTCTGTTGAAGTCAATTTGCCAGTTTACACCAGCTGAAGATCTGATCCTTTGCCCCTTTCTTTCCTGCAGCCTTGTTTTGAAACCTACTGTTCACACAATGAAGGACTGTCATGGTCATGTACTGTACAGGCAGTCCTCGACTTACGACGAACGGCACGTACGATGTTTCTGAATTTATACCCTGATTCGACTTACGACAATTGGTTTAGACTTTACGATGCTCGGTCCCACAATGGAGTGGATTGCGGTTTCGAGTTACGATGTTTCGATTACGATGCAATTTTCAAGAACTAATTGTGTCATAAGTCCGAGGACTGCCTGTACTGTGTTAAAGATTTACCATGTTTAAATGTAATATCATCTCTGAAATCATGGATGAAATCATCTTTACTTCATGCAGGTGTCATGAAGATACCACCCCCATGTCCCCTTCATCGTCTTTACTAGAGGGACCAAAGGGTTTGTTTTTTAAACTTCTTTTTCTAAGGGCCAACTTTTAAATAATTATATCTCAAACTAGTGGACTTCCCAGAGGAGCCATTCTGTGCTCAGAATTAGTGCTGTAAGTTTGGGGATGATGAATTACGTGGCACATATGTAAGAAGGAGGTTTAATCCCTGCTTTAAATGCAAATCTCAATGCAGTCTGGACTATGGAAGCTCTTGAAACTTCAGTCTGTGAGCAAGAGGAAATATGGACTGAGAGGACAGGAGAGTTTGAACCACAGAGGGACAGGCCAGAAAACCCACAGCCTGAGAGGGAGTTTGGGGCAGAGGCTTTCCACTCTGATTATGGCTTCCCCCAAGGTCAAAAGAAGCTTCTTCTGCAGCCCTCCACAGTGGGAGCCACAGAGAGGCACTCTGGGGTTGGGCTCAGAAGGTCAAGGAGCTTGTTCCTCCTACTTGTGCCTGTAGCATCCCTTGAGTAGGCCTTGACACCTACATTGCTTGTTTGTATTTGCATTTCTAGTCAAGCAAAGGGCTCTGTTAGATCTCATGGCGTATTGTGCTTCCACCTGGAATTCACAATTTGCAGAACATCCCACATCCTGTGTCTCTGATAATGATTATTTTATGTCTCCAGAAGTGAAAATGGTGGGTCTCAGTGGTAATGAGAAGCTCGCTATTCTGCAAGGATGCCCTGGAGTTCCTGGTGCCACAGGTCCCAAAGGAGAACCCGGAGCTGCAGGAATGAGAGGTACATACGTACGTTCCTCAGCACTGAGTGAGAATCTGCTTTGGATGGTGCAGGCACAAACATGAATTACTCAATAAATAACCATAGTGTTCCTGATTGCAATCCTGCATGTAATTTACATGGTCGTTTAGCAATATCATCCACTGATGAAAACTGGCTTGGCTCCATTTGCTTTAGTGTCGTTTTACATTACCTGAGGATTCAGACAGAAAGGGTAGAATTGGGAGCTCAGGTCTGTTCTAATTTCTTCTGTGTTTGAATATATATAAAATGTTTAAATTCATTCTCTGTGTTTGTAGGAGAAAAGGGAACTCAGGGGAGCCCTGGGAAGATGGGACCAGCTGGGGAGAAAGGTAAAATAATAAAAAGACTAAGTAAATTTGTTTAACTACCAAATTTTTAACATTTGAATTTTCCTTTTATGAAACATTTAACAACCCCCTCACCCCCCATCTGTCTCTCTCAATTTAGAGCATGAACTGAATCAAATTTAGACCTCTCTTTGTTTTATGACTCACTCATGAACTGTTCCTGATTGCTAAGAATGTATCTGTTATCCCTGATGTTCACCAAAGTATTCTCAGCCACTGGCTGTTTTGTGAAATGCTTGCTACAGGCATTGGTAATTTATGGTGTGGACTCGCGTGATATAGTTGACTGAAACCTTTTAATATGAGAGTGATGATTGAAGAACTTCCGGTATGAATTCATGAAGTCTGCAGGACAAGTAAGTAGTTTCGTTAATACTAGGAGTGATCTAAATATTCATGAACAGCAAATAGTCAGACTCCATTGAATGGACAGTAATTACATTTTGGGCCATTTTTTCACAAATAAATTCACAGATCTGTATTTTCAGTATTCACCCAGCTCTTATCCCAATAGAAGCCCAGTTGTAAGCTCTCATTGAGATTGCTACGTCTCTGTTCATTCTTTCCGTTTTCCACCAGGAGCGAAGGGTGACATTGGTGTTCCTGGTCTGAAAGGTAAGAGACCTCCAATAATTTTGGCTTGTTGAGCGCTACACCTGTCTTTTAGGTGTTACCTATAGTGATAGAGACTGAGTCAGTAGGGAGTGCAGTTGTGACATGCTAAGAGTTTTCCAAAAGAGCTCTGCACCCAATGCGTCCCAGAGTCAATGAGAGTTGCGCACTTAACTTTTTGGGTCTCCTTTAGAAATTCCAGCCTTCACCTCAAAAATTAAAAAAACCCACCCCAACATACACAGTAGTTCCCCAAATTACCCCTAAATTACCCTCTCATATGTACCCATTCAACTTGGATGAAGTCCGTGGGGTGGCACTCATGTGAAAAAGAATTTGGCCCTCTCTCCTCTGTGTCACGCTTATCAAAGTCTGGAAGGGTTAATACTTTTTCCATGGGGTGGTGTAGAGGGAACTGGGGTTTTACACCAACATGGAATTAATAACAAATGCTGGGATGAGCACTCAGATCAGGATGCTGTCTCTTGGCTGTGTAATGAGTTGTTCCTGTGTGTTTTTAGGAGATAAAGGAGACATTGGAGTACCTGGAACTATAAGTAAGAACATCTACAATTTCTTTTATGGCAAGAGTATAATTTGATTTCATTTTAAAAGCAGTACACTTGACCCTCACAGGAAACGTTCAGAGTGCAATTCGTTTGCGCACAATATTGAATTTGTTAATATCCCTGTAGCTGAGGAGCTATCCAAGAGTGTGAAAAAAAACTTGAATTTGATAATTAGCGATTAGCATGGGTTGTCACATGTGCATCTGCTTTTGGATCCAGAACTGATCTCCCCTGAAAGTTTGGGGAGGCTCATATCATTGCCAATGTGTGAAATTGTACATCTTTGGTGCAGAAGGAACTAAAGTGATAACATTTATTTCACACCCTGCAATTGCCTGAATGTTTCCCAGCTTGTGAAGAATGTTAGCTAAGGTGTAAGTGGATGTTATTTTTATGGATGGGGTTGTGGGAAGTAAAATCTGTGGCTAGAGAGAATTTAGGACACTGATCTTTGCCTAGGGAAGGACTTGTCTCCACATACTGGTAGCTGGGGTCAGAGATGCGTTAAGATGCTTAACTGTCTCTTAACTCATGATACATACAGGCCTTGTGGCCTGAGGAGTAGTTTAGGAAAATATCATTCTTTTCCTGGTTTCAATCCCCCTCCCTTGTGTTTTTCTTCCTGAACAGCCGAGAAGGAGCTGGAGGATGTACACTGTAAGACAGGTGAGTGTTTCCTAGAATCACATTACATGAGCCATAGGCGCCAACTTTTCCTGGCGCCAGTGGGTGCTCGACACCCCCTTGCCCCCAGCCCTACCCTGACTCCACCCCTGCCCCGCCCCCATACCAACCCCTTCCCCAAAGTCCCTGCCCCAACTCCACCCCCTCCCTGCTCCTATTGGACCTCTTCCCAAATCCCCGCCCCNAGTGGGATGGGGCCAAGGGTTTGCTCAAACAAGTCCGTTCCTTGAAAGGACATCAACCATGTGAAGGTATTTGTAACCCTTGTTGAAAATGAAATCTATTTCTTTGTGCTGTCCCAGGGATACATGTTCGCTAGGAGCTGGACTTCAAACAGAAACTTCCCAACTTGTCTATGTGTTTAAGATAAAATTGAGGCTGAGCTGGGAGCTGGTTTAAATCTGTTCCGTTAGCATTTGGGGGAAGAGGAAGTGCAAAAGATGAGGAAAAAAGTGAGGAGCTGATGGGGTTAAGGGAGTGCGGTCTTACAGGTTCTGGTTACCTTTGTATCCAATACCTATAGTACTATAAAAGGAAAACCCCATAGCCCATTGTGTTAAATGGGGTTGAAAGAGGAGGGAAAATATGTGCAATGAAGAGGAATTTTGTTTCACTAGGATTTCACTATGTCAGAATATGGCTTATTTACAAATCAGAATGAAACATGAAAATTTTAAAATTCTCCAAAGGAATATTCTAATTTTTTTTTGTTTTGGATCAATCAAAAATGTTTCATTTAGATAATATCTGCACAAATGTGTCTTTTTGATTATATTATAATATATAGTACAAAATGTTGAGGAATTCAATACGATTTTATGAAGCATTTCAGTTTCAATGGAACTGCATTTTCTGACCAGCTCTTAATATCATTTTATTCTTTTAACTTCCAATTTCCCTATTAAACCTACTAACACAGCAGTGGGAGGATTTCCCTCTTTGGTGTTAAGGCACCAGGTGCTCAGAAAGTTTCACATGCACAACTGGAGCATGGCTGTAGACAAGCTTCTTATTGGTAATTTTTGTCCACAGCTGCTATCTTATAACACTTACTTTTTCCTTATGTACAAGTCATTCCTTAGCTTTCCAGCATGTAAGAGGTGAAATTGTATTTGTTCATTGCTTTAGACTTCTATTGGTGGGCTCGATGCAGAAAGTACTGGGTGAGATTTTATGGCCTGTGCATGAGGAGACCTTCTTGACCTTAAAATCTATGAATCTATTACAGCATCTATCCACTTTGTCAATTCTCAAAACAGATGAAAATAAGTATCAGTAATTAAATACCAATCTGAGCTCATTTATATCCTGCGAGGCAGAGTAGAATTTGACTAGTTTAATAGTGACTGCTGATGCTTTAAAATTCTGCTTTGTACCCTTGCTTTGTTCAAGAAAGAAACCGACCTGCATCCCTTTCATTTCCTTGCAGGTTTTCCAGAGGCGGGCAGATGGTTCAGTGGACTTTTTCCGTGACTGGAATTCATACAAGAGAGGTTTTGGCAGCCGCCTGACAGAATTCTGGTTGGGAAATGACAATATTCACCTATTAACCTCTTTTGGTAACTAAATAACATGCATCGTGTGCACTTTTCCCCACCAAGTTCTCTCTATATACTTGATTGTAGAGCGTTCTCTTTGTAACTTTAACTAGGCTCTCTGATAAGGAAAAGAACAATCCAGCCATATGTCAGCTACTGACTTTCCTTGTTGTGTGTTTTCCTAGACAGAGACGGATTTAATGTGGCGGCTGTGACGGGTTCCCCCTGGGGTGCCCCCTGGAACTGGGGTACCACTGAGCCCTCTGACTCAGCAGCCTGGTCTACCTCTCAGCACTGTGCTGCTGTGCCAGGCCAGAGACCGCTCCCAGTCCTAAACTCCCACCAGCGTTCACACAGGCAGGGACACGCCCAGCTGCAGTTGCATGCAGGCTTTGTCCAGCCACTGCATGAACCAACAATAGAGAGGCTGCAGCCAAAATTACCCCCAGCTTCCCAGCCTAGGGCCCCAGGTCAAAACCCGACCAGTATGAATTTATTACTCGGTTCTCCTCTCCCTCAATGTGGAGAGGAATATGCAAACTTGTGGTAACCAAGCTGAGATTTTTCCCCAGGCACTTCACTTAAAGGCACACTGGTTTAGGTTAAAATATAAAACAAGTTTAATAACTACAAAAAGATAGATTTTTAAATGATTATAATGTTTTTTAAGTACATCAGAAGCAGGAAGCTGCTAAACAACCAGTGGGGCCCCTCGATGATCGAGATGCAAAAGGAGCGCTTAAAGACGATAAAGTCATTGCGGAGAAACTAAACGAATTCTTTGCTTCAGTCTTCACAGCTGAGGATGTTAGGGAGATTCCCAAACCTGAGCTGGCTTTTGTAGGTGACAAATCTGAGGAACTGTCACAGATTGAAGTGTCACTAGAGGAGGTTTTGGAATTAATTGATTAACTTAACAGTAACAAGTCACCAGGACCAGATGGCATTTACCCAAGAGTTCTGAAAGAACTCAAATGGGAAATTGCGGAACTATTAACTAGGGTTTGTAACCTGTCCTTTAAATCAGCTTCTGTACTCAATGACTGGAAGATAGCTAATGTAATGCCAATATTTAAAAAGGACTCTAGAGGTGATCCTGGCAATTACAGACCGGTAAGTCTAACATCAGTACCGGGCAAATTAGTTGAAACTATAGTAAAGAATAAAATTGTCAGACACATAGAAGAACATAAATTGTTGAGCAAAAGTCAACACGGTTTCTGTAAAGGGAAATCATGTCTTTCTAATCTATTAGAGTTCTTTGAAGGGGTCAACAAACATGTGGACAAGGAGGATCCAGTGGACATAGTGTACTTAGATTTCCAGAAAGCCTTTGACAAGGTCCCTCACCAAAGGCTCTTACGTAAATTAAACTGTCATGGGATAAAAGGGAAGATCCTTTCATGGATTGAGAACTGGTTAAAAGACAGGGAACAAAGGGTAGGAATAAATGGTAAATTTTCAGAATGGAGAGGGGTACCTAGTGGTGTTCCCCCAGGGTCAGTCCTAGAACCAATCCTATTCAACTTATTCATAAATAATCTGGAGAAAGGGGTAAACAGTGAGATTGCAAAATTTGCAGATGATACTAAACTGCTCAAGATAGTTAAGACCAAAGCAGACTGTGAAGAACTTCAAAAAGATCTCACAAAACTAAGTGATTGGGCAACAAAATGGCAAATGAAATGTAATGTGGATAAATGTAAAGTAATGCACATTGGAAAAATAACCCCAACTAAACATACAATATGATGGGGGCTAATTTAGCTACAACTAATCAGGAAAGAGATCTTGGAGTCATCATGGATAGTTCTCTGAAGATGTCCATGCAGTGTGCAGCAGCAGTCAAAAAAGCAAACAGGATGTTAGGAATCATTCAAAAAGGGGTAGAGAATAAGACAGAGAATATCTTATTGCCCTTATAAAAATCCATGGTACGCCCACATCTTGAATACTGCGTACAGATGTGGTCTCCTCATCTCAACAAAGATATACTGGCATTAGAAAAGGTTCAGAGAAGGGCAACTAAAATGATTAGGGGTTTGGAACAGGTCCCATATGAGGAGAGATTAAAGAGGCTAGGACTTTTCAGCTTGGAAAAGAGGAGACTAAGGGGGGATATGATAGAGGTATATAAAATCATGAGTGATGTGGAGAAAGTAAATAAGGAAAAGTTATTTACTTGTTCCCATAATACAAGAACTAGGGGCCACCAAATGAAATTAATGGGCAGCAGGTTTAAAACAAATAAAAGGAAGTTCTTCTTCACACAGCGCACAGTCAACTTGTGGAACTCCTTGCCTGAGGAGGTTGTGAAGGCTAGGACTATAACAGCGTTTAAAAGAGAACTGGATAAATTCATGGAGGTTAAGTCCATTAATGGCTATTAGCCAGGATGGGTAAGGAATGGTGTCCCTAGCCTCTGTTTGTCAGAGGGTGGAGATGGATGGCAGGAGAGAGATCACTTGATCATTACCTGTTAGGTTCACTCCCTCTGGGGCACCTGGCATTGGCCACTGTCGGCAGACAGGATTCTGGACTGGATGGACCTTTGGTCTGACCCAGTATGGCTGTTCTTATGTTTTTATGTTCTTATAAGTGATAGCAAACAGATCAAAGCAGAATATCTTGTAAATAAACAAAAACGCAAACTAAGCTTAACATACTAGAAGGATAGGCTTTGAATTAACAATCTCTCACCCTGACTGATGATACAAGCAGGCTCACAGATTCTCAAGGCACAAACTGCACTTACTTTGCAGGTTGGGATCCACTCCCCTGTTTCAAGCCCGTGTTCAGTTGTGGGGGTGTGAAGAACAACCGATGATGTCACTCCCGGCCTTTTATAGCTTTAGCATATGGTGGTAGCTTTAGCATATGTTTGTTCGAAAAACAGTTCCCAGCCCAGGTTGTGGAAAAATACAGGTACCCAAAATGGAGCCCAGAGTCATGTGGTCTGGTCACATGCCCTTGCAGAGTCATAGCAGCTGTTACTTACAGGCTGTCTGGAGCGTTCTCAGGAAGGCTCACCGGGTGGTAGATAAGCTTCTCCTAAGGCCTATTGTTTTTCCTAATAGCCCATTATCTTGAATAGGCCCTTCCCAACCAGCTGTCTAAGCTGGAAGCATTTTGCCTAGTGGGTGTCACCCAGGTGTGACTACATTTGAAACACAGATACATAGTCAATATTCATAACTTTAGATAAAAAAATGATACATGCATACAAATAGGATAATCCTATTCAGCAAATCATAACTTTTCCACTGAAACCTCACATGACCCATCTTGTACAAAATGCATAATAATTTTGCCATACTCATATCATCATAATATTACTATGGCGAATATGGGGCATAGTGTCACAGCAGCTGCCATCCCATCATTCTTAAGGTGCACTATTAATTCTATGCAAGGCCACAAAATGTTAAATGCTGGTAATAGTGGACATGATTGTTACAAAAAGGGTCCTTTTGTGAAATCTCATTGGACCAGCTAACACTGTCGCTCTGGTGCCTCCAGTCAAGGCTTGGCAAATAGAGCGATGAATCAAATGGCAAATATTCCTTACCAGAAATTCCTTTCTCCTACCTATGAGACACAGATGGACTGACTGCCCAGACTCCAGAACATAGAGCACTAGAGGCATAAGAGCTGTTTGGTTTATGCCCCTCTTGTTTGGGTGTTGATTGTTGGTCTCAAGTTAAGGAAGAGCATGTACTGCTGATTTTTCTTACGTTGGCAAACAAGAACTCTAAAAATAATGCAGGATATGTAGAGAAGGCTTTGTTTTGCAAAGTCTGGGCCTCCTGAGAACTTTCTTTCCAGCTGCCCATAGCCCTTCTCTGTCCCTCCCCAAACCAGCTGATCAATCAGGTTTTCAACACATTAGCAACACACCTTAAAAAGTCATTATTGCTCTGCAAGTAGGGGCTAATGAAACCGATTTCAAATATCTTCTTGCTCGGCACCTAGCATTCAGTCATGCATAACCAGGGAAGGTTTCGAGGGTTTCTTTATAGTTGCTTCTAGTTTTTCTGGCACTGAGGGTTCTAAGATGTAGATGTAACCCAGATAAGAGGTGCAACCTACCAGTCCAGGATGGGCGAGCAATAACTGCAGTGGAAAGGGGGAGGTTTTGGTGTCAGAGCTGAAGGGAAGGGTGCTGCTGGTTTGCCTCTATTAGAGGTGAGGTGAAGTTGAAGGAACTCCTAAAGATGCAAAATGTGGATGGAACCTGATGAGCTCTTTTCTTTCTTTCCAATTTGTTTCCATTAGGAGATAATGAACTTCGCATTGACCTCACAGATTTCGATAACAACCATGCGTTTGCCAAGTACAAGTCATTCAAAATTTTAGGAGAGACTGAAAATTACAAGCTGATTCTTGGAGATTTCCTTGGGGGTAATGCAGGTAGGTGCCATACATGGTCTCCACATTTCATAGCACAGAGAAATGCTACAGTGCCATTGGAGGTGTACAGAATCCCACAGCAGAAGTAAATTAAACTTCTCCTCATCTACAATAACTCTGCCATTTCCTAAGGCCAAATCCTGAGGTTATTACTCACTCCTATTCAGTCCTTATCCTGGCAAACTCCCATCAAAGTCACTGGGCATTTTACCTGAGTCAGGACAGAGTCAGGAGCTCAGAACGTAGTCCAGGTAAATTGCAGGTGAGCTTCATTACAGATGGAAAGAGTTATTTGGATAAAAGAAGAGCAGACCCAAATCTTCACCACAAACTCAAATGGATCCTGAATTGAACCTCTGAGGTTTGAAAACTTTGGTTTAGCTTATTTGTCATGTTCATGAATTGCTGCTCCAGCTGACTTAAACTGAGATTAGAGGCAGAAAGAAGCAGCAATCTTACACAGGAGCCTTGCTCTGGGAGTAAAGCTGCCTGGAAAAGGGAATGTCCATGTAATGTGAAATTCCAGGTTGCTGACATTTCATTGCTTCTCAGAATGCGACACTGATATAGTGACATTTCTGGTGGAACCAAACAGTCTATTTGGCACCCAGCTGCCGGCTGGGGAGCCGGGCAGCCTGCCCACCGGGGAGCTGAGGAGGTTTTGTTGTCTATACTAGATCTCACCCTCTGGATTGATATGGGTCCATTTTCAGGGCTCCTGTGTATAATTCTCTGGTTCTAAATGGATTCTCAACTCATCCCAGCCTTCCTCAAAGGAATTTGGCCATGGTCCTGCTGGGTTTGCTGCAGTCAACAGGCATGATCATAGAATCATAGAATATTAGGGTTGGAAGAGACCTCAGGAGGTCATCTAGTCCAATCCCCTGCTCAAAACAGGACCAATACCAACTAAATCATCCCAGCCAGGGCTTTGTCAAGCCGGGCCTTAAAAACCTCTAAGGATGGAGATTCTACCACCTCCCTAGGCAACCCATTCCAGTGCTTCACCACCCTCCTAGTGAAATAGTGTTTCCTAATATCCAACCTAGACCTCCCCCGCTGCAACTTGAGACCATTACTCCTTGTTCTGTCATCTGTCACCACTGAGAACAGCCTAGCTCCATCCTCTTTGGAACCCCCTTTCAGGTAGTTGAGGACTGCTATCAAATACCCCCTCTCTCTTCTGCAGACTAAATAACCCCAGTTCCCTCAGCCTCTCCTCATAAGTCATGTGCCCCAGCCCCCTAATCATTTCCGTTGCCCTCTGCTGGACTCTCTCCAATTTGTCCACATCCTTTCTTTAGTGGGGGGACCAAAACTGGATGCAGTACTCCAGGTGTGGCCTCACCAGTGCCGAATAGAGGGGAATAATCACTTCCCTTGATCTGCTGGCAATGCTCCTACTAATACAGCCCAATATGCCATTGGCCTTCTTGGCAACAAGGGCACACTGCTGACTCATATCCAGCTTCTTATCCACTGTAATCCCCAGGTCCTTTTCTGCAGAACTGCTGCTTAGCCAGTTGGCCCCCAGCCTGTAGTGGTGCATGGGATTCTTCCTTTTTAAGTGCATAACTCTGAACTTGTCCTTGTTGAACCGCATCAGATTTCTTTTGGCCCAATCCTCCAATTTGTCTAGGTCACTCTGGACCCTATCCCTACCCTCCAGCGTATCTACCTCTCCCCCCAGCTTAGTGTCATCTGCAAACGTGCTGAGGGTGGAATTAATCCCATCATTCAGATCATTGATAAAGTTGTTGAACAAAACCGGCCCCAGGACCGACCCCTGGGGCACTCCGCTTGATACCGGCTGCCAACTAGACATTGAGCTGTGGATCACTACCCGTTGAGCCCGACAATCTAGCCAGCTTTCTATCCACCTTACAGTCCATTCATCCAGTCCATACTTTTTTAACCTGATCTTTGAAGTGCCTGTACTGTTGTTGTTTATTTATATCATGATAGCACCTAGAGGACCTAAGTGAGATCACGTACTGTTGTACTATCAGTTAGTAGGCGCTGTACACAGTAAGAGAAGTGGCAATCTAAATAGACAAGACAGGGGGTGCAAGTAAGGAAGAATGATTTGCAGCGAAGGAACTGAAGTTCAGAGATATTATGACGGCCATTTTCAGAGAGGCTTAAGGTGCCCATCTCCCGTTGACTTTCTAGCGACTTGTCCCAGGTCACCCAGGAGGTTTGTGACAAACCTGGGTAGAAAACCCAGAAATTCTGAGTCCTTGTCAGGTGACTTAACCACAGGCGTTCTGTGGAATACCTGCACCTCAGAAGAGCTGGAGGTGGTAGGTAACCCAGCACCTGCTGCATCAGGAACCAAGATGGAAGCGGTTATTTTGAGCTTCAGACTCCCGTCTATAGTTAAGGGATTCTGAGTGCCTCACGAAAGGGGGAAATGGACAGCATGACTCCAGGAACGGAACTAAACTGCCTGCGACCTGCCATAAACAGTGATTTCATTTACTTCACACAGGGGATTCGTTATCCGGCCACAACAACATGCTGTTCTCAACTAAGGATCGACAGCAAGATCCTGGTTCGAACAAATGTGCAACAACCTACAAGGGAGCCTGGTGGTACAGTAGCTGCCATAATTCCAACCTGAATGGGATGTACTGGCTGGGAGCTCATAGCAGCTTTGCAGATGGTGTGAACTGGCAGGCAGGCAAAGGGTACAACTACTCCTACAAACGGTCCGAAATGAAATTCAGGCCTGTTTAGCCCAGCAGGAAGGCAGGCGATCACACGGCAGTGAACGCATCACTGGAGTAAACTTATTTTGTATGCCACTATCAATAATTTTGGGTTTCTTCCCCCTCTCCTTAAGATTGCTTCTTTCTGCTGGCACCTGACTTGCTATTGCATGCTGGGCCACCTTACCTGCCAGCTGAGGTTTTCCATGGTTCATCTAGTGGCAGTACAAGGTGGGGAGAGACGGAGTTAAGGATCAAAGGGTTTGAGAACAACTGGAAATCCTTCACTCTGTCTGCTCTGCATTGCTGATCATTTTGAGAACTAAATAAAACATTTCTTTATAATGTAACCGAGGCTGCACTTCTTTGTTTCCAGATAATTAGGGTTGACATAGGAATATCCTTCTAAGCAGGTTTCTGTTGTCCAGATAATGAGCATCCCCATTCTGCAATCCTATACAAAGGTCATGTGGAAGGGCTTCTGCGGGAGGGGCATAGTGTTTTGTTGGCCTGATTCTTACAGGTATTTAGGTGCCTGGGAGATAGTACCTAAATCTCTTTAACAATCTGGACCTGAGTGACTTAGGAACACAAGTTCCATTAAAAGTCAATGGCATGTGTGCTTCTAAGTCATTCAGGGTACGTCTACACTGCAATAAAAAACCCACAACACCAAGTCTCAGCGCCTGAGTCAGCTGGGGATCGGGGTTCAGGCTGCAGGGCTAAAAATCCACAGTTTGCACTTGGCCTTGAGCCGCTCTGAGACTCTCCATCCTCGCAGGGTTTCAGAGCCCAGGCTCCAGACCAAGCCTAAATGCCTACACTGCAAGTTTTAGCCCCGCAGCCCGAGCCCTGTGAGCCCAAGTCAGCTGATCTGGGCCAGCCCCAACCGTGCTGCAGGTCTTTGATTGCAGTGTAGACGTACCCTTTGGGTAAAATTTTTAAAGTGCTAAGTGACATAGGGGCCTAGATCCCATTGACCTTCACTTTTGAAAATGGGCCCTAAGCCCCTCAGTCATTCAGACGCTTTTGAAAATCCCACCCATAATGTTGTTCATAAATGTACATTACAGCAAAGCAGCTCAAACATTTCTGGGGCCGCTCATGCTGGTCTGAAGCCCACAGGTGGAGCATGGGGGAGGACAGGCCTGGGGGCAAAGTGAAAGCTGAGGTAGGAACCTTCAGTTTGCCTTTTTTTTTTTTTGAGCTGCACGTCTAAGTATAACTTTAATAAAAGGTGGTTGTAATGGGCAACTGTGACGAAGTGGGACTGTTCTTAATGTTTCCTAGCAACAAATGGCCAGGGCCCTTCCCCCCTTGCAAGGGAATAGCTATAGGTGAACAAAGAGATCAGGTGACCTCCTGGCCCGGGAAAGAGACAAAGGCCAGAAAGGAGGGGCTGGAGGGGGTTTCAGTTTGGAGCTGGCTGGGGATGGGAAGTGAGGGCAGACGGGGTTGTCTGGCTCGCTGGGCCCCAGAATGGACCCGGCTGAGGGATCCTGTTCTCTGTACCTACAAGCTCTGTTTTAGACCGTGTTCCTGTCATCTAATAAACCTCTGTTTTACTGGCTGGCTGAGAGTCACGTCTGACTGCGAAGTGGGGGTGCAGGACCCTCTGGCTTCCCCAGGACCCCGCCTGGGCGGACTCGCTGTGGGAAGCGCACGGAGGGGCATATGCTGAATGCTCCAAGGTCAGACCCAGGAGGTGAAGCCGTGTGAGCTTCTTGCCCTGAAGACAGTCTGTTCCGAGGGAGAGGAGGCTCCCCAAAGTCCTGACTGGCTTTGTGGGGAGCAGTTCCAGAGCATCGCCCGGGGACTCCGTGACAGCGACCTGTGCTAGTCTCAACCAGGCCTCGTGGTGCTTTTGCTTTGTTTTGTTTTTTGTGTGTGGCTATAGAATGTTTCATTTGGTTTCACAGTCAAGATGCTGTCTCTGCTCAGCAGAAGTTCCAGCCCTGTCCAGTGTCACCCAGATTAGGCTGCCATTTTTTAAAATCAAGAGAGACAAGGTGGGTGAGTGTAGGGGGGTGGTTACCCCGCTCCTGAAATGAGGAGTGAGAACAGCTGGGGGAAGCTGAGTGAGTAGCTGACCTCAGGTGTGGCCAGCTCCATCGGGGCCCAGCTGGCCCTGATAAGAGGGCCGGAGGCCAGGAGCTACAAGCTCTCTCTCTCTCGCTCGCTGTGGAGAGAGAAGGACCTGGCTGCCTGGGAGCAGGGTACCTGACGCAGAGCAGCGCCGGGGAAAGGCAAGAGGAGCTGGGGAGCTCCAGCCTGGCAACTCCTCAGGCTGAGGCCTTGTTTAAGGCCTAAGCACAGGGCCGGCGCTCCCATTAGGCGACCTAGGCGGTCGCCTAGGGCGCTACTATTTTGGGGGCGCCGGCGCCCCCGCCGCCTGTAGAAATTTGGGGGCGGGACCTTCCGCCGCCGCTGTTGGGGGCGGGATTTCGGGGGCGGGACCTTCCGCCGCCTAGGGCGCCGGCAAAGCTGGCGCCGCTACTGCCTAAGCAGGTACTGGGGTTGCAGAGATGCAGCCTGGGGATAGGCAAAGGCAGCAAGTCCAACCCCCCTGCCAGTGATGAGTGGCCATGACAGACTGCAGTCTGCCCCAGTGAGCGGGGGCTAGATGATGACTGGCAGTAGCCACTTAGGCAAGGTGGGTATAGAGGGTTGGGGGTTCCCCTGGGAGGGGAGACCCGGAGTGTGGGGGTACTGCTGGGAGCAGAACACTGAGGTAAAGGGCACTGAGGTCCGGGAGGGACATGGGGGGGCTAAGGCAAGCGAGACACCGGCCAGAAGGAGGCACCCCGAGTGCTGAAGAGCTAATTCCCAGGACGACCAGCGGGAGGTGCTGTGGCGGTGAGTCGTCACTTGCTACAGTGAGGTAATATCTTCTATTGGATCAACTTCTGTTGGTGAAAGAGACCTGAGGAAGAGCTCTGTGTAGCCCAGAAGTGTGTCTCTTTCATTAACAGAAGGCAATAAAAGATATTCCCTCACCCCCCTTGTGTGTCTCGTATTCTGGGACCAATACAGCTACACCAACACTGCACAGAACATTTGTAAAAATCCTTGAACTTTAAAACACTCTTTGTCTGACACTTCCCCCAGCTGAGTTGCACAATGTTTCATTGTTCTATATTGCCCGGGGGGTAAACACTGCAATCACATTCCAGCAGGTCCATCCATACCCTTTCTCCAGCTGTTGTGAACAAAGATAGGTTTCCTTTCGTAAACTAGGCAGGTTAATATTTGAGTCCCTCAGTGCCGCCCTCCCTCTCTGTTCTACTAAATCTATTTTTGCCTTCTAGCGTTAAGTGGAAGGAAAGGAACTTGGGTAGTAGCCAGTGCTCTTCCTGTCGTAATAAGACTCTTAAGGCTATTAACAATAAAATAAACCTCCCTGAAAACTCAATCCACACCAATAACATTAGTGCAATCAGCCCTGAGGGAGCAGAGCCAGGTAACTTAGGCACAGTTCATCTCAGGGGGGTTCCAACAATTATTCCCCACAGAAGAGAGGAGTTTGGGGGGCAAAGGGGTCTAAGTCACGTAGGAGCCTAAGCCCCATTTTCTAAAATGATTTAGGTACTTAGGAGCCTGGATCCCATTGACCTTGACTTTTGAAAATGGACCTTAGGCTCCTCAGTCACCCACACACCATAACGTTGTTCATAAATATACATTACAGCAAGGCAGCTGAAAGATTTCTGGGCAGCTCATGCTGGTCTCAAGCCACAGGTGGAGCATTGGGGACGGCAGGCCTGGGGGCACAGTGAAAGCTGAGGTAGGAACCTTCAGTTTGCTTTCTGGGGGGCTGCATATCTGTTTTTTAACTATAACTGTAATAAAAAGTTGTTCTAATGGCCAATCTGTGCTAGTCCCAACCAGGCCTCATGGTGCTTTTGCTTTGGTTTTTATTGTTAGTAGCTTAATAGGCAAATGTGAATGGAGACGTTTTTAGAAGAGCAGGATCCTGAAAGAGGAGGCAAATGCTAGGGGTAAGGAGAGCAACTGCACTGCACCGGGAAGACTCTCTCTGCCTTGCATCCCTGGGATCAATTGCTCCAGTTCTGAGTGACCTCTTGCGGTTCTGGGATAAGGGGGATGGGAAGGACTAAGGGTATGTCTATACTACGAAATTAGATTGATTTTATAGAAGTCGATCTTTAGAAAGCGATTTTATCCAGTCGATCGTGTACGTCCCCACTAAGTGCAGTAGGTCGGCGGAGTGCGTCCTCAATACCGTGGCTAGCATCGACTCATGGAGTGGTGCACTGTGGGTAGCTATCCCACAGTCCCCGCTGCCCATTGGAATTCTGGGTTAAGCTCCCAATGCCTGATGGGGCAAAAACATTGTCGCGGGTAGTTTTGGATACATGTCGTCAGTCTCCCCTTCCCTCCCTCCCTCCCTCCCTCCCTCCCTCCCTCGCTCCTTGAAAGCAACAGCAAACAATCGTTTCGCGTCTTTTATCCTGGGTTATTCGTGCAGACGATCCGTGCATGGAGCCCACTCGGCTGCGCACTGCTGTTGTGAGCATTGTAAACACCTCACACATTATCCTGCAGTATGTGCAGAGCCTGGCTAGGAGCTGCCAGCACGAGGATGATTTTGAGGAGGACATGGATGTGACGGGTTGGATCACAGAACCCCCCTTGGGAACTGCTACCTGGTATGCTGAGACTACCCCTGAGCCCGTTTTCCCTGGCAGCTTGGGACTTCAGAAACCTGCCTTGTCGAGCCAGACCCGCTAGCCTGCTACAAACCCAGACCCAGGTCTGAACCATGTCCCCTAAAAGCTGCAGGCTTAACTGAAAACAGCAGAAGAAGTGTTCCTGTCCCCAACACTCAGATGCCCAGCTCCCAATGGGGTCCAAACCCTAAATAAATCCGTTTTACCCTGTATAAAGCTTATACAGGATAAACTCATAAATTGTTTACCCTTTATAACACCGATAGAGAGATATGCACAGCTGTTTGCCCCCCAGGTATTAATACATACTCTGGGTTAATTAATAAGTAAAAAGTGATTTTATTATATACAAAAAGTAGGATTTAAGTGGTTCCAAGTAATAACAGACAGAACAAAGTAAATTACCAAACAAAATAAAATAGAACACGCAAGTCTAAACCTAATACAGTAAGAAAGTGATTACAGGTGAAATCTCACCCTCAGAGATGTTCCAGTAAGTTTCTTTACAGACTAGCCTCCTTCCTAGTGTGGGCCCAATCCTTTCCCCTGGTACAGTCCTTGTTCCAGCTCAGGTGGTAGCTAGGGGATTTCTCATGACTGCAGCCCCCTTTGTTCTGTTCCACCCCCTTAGATAGCTTTGCACAAGGCAGGAATCCTTTGTCCCTATCTGGGTCCCCACCCCTCCTTCTAAATGGAAAAGCACCAGGTTAAAGATGGATTCCAGTTCCGGTGACATGATCACATGTCATTGTAAGACTCCAAGCCTTCATTCCTCCCAGCCTGACTCACAGGAAGGCCTGCAACCAAATAGAGCCATCCACAGTCAATTGTCCTGGTTGATGGGAGCCATCAAGATTCCAAACCACCATTAATGGCCCACACTTTGCATAATTACAATAGGCCCTCAGAGTTATATTTCATATTTCTAGTTTCAGATACAAGAATGATACATACATACAAATAGGATGATCACACTCAGTAGATCACAAGCTTTGTAATGATACCTTACCAGAGACCTTTTGCATGAAGCATATCCCAGTTACATTATATTCACACTCATTAGCATATTTTCATAAAATTATATAGAGTGCAACGTCACAATGGACACAGACGTTCCTGAAAGCACAGGATGTGGGAATTGGGACATCATGGTAGTAGTGGAACAGGTTCCTGCCGTGGAACGCTGATTCTGGGCCCGGCAAACAAGCACAGACTGGTGGGACCACATAGTGTTGCAGGTATGGGATGATTCCCAGTGGCTGCAAAACTGTTGCATGAGTAAGGCCACATTCATGGAACTTTGTGAGTTGCTTTCCCCTGCCCTAAAGCGCAGGAATACCAAGATGAGACCTTGCCGGACAGTTGAGAAGCGAGTGGCGATAGCCCTGTGGAAGCTTGCAACGCCTGACTGCTACCGGTCAGTTGGGAATCAATTCGGATTGGACAAATCTACCGTGGGGGCTGCTGTGATCCAAGTAGCCAATGCAATCAATAACCTTCTGCTAACAAGGGTAGTGACTCTGGGAAATGTGCAGGTCATAGTGGATGGCTTTGTTGCAATGGGGTTCCCTAAATGTGATGGGGGGATAGATGGAACCCATATCCCTATTTTGGCACCGGACCACCTTGCCAAACAATACATAATCCACAAGGGGTACTTCTCAATGGTGCTGCAAGCACTGGTGGATCACAAGGGACGTTTCACCGACAGCAACGTGGGATGGCCGGGAAAGGTGCACGACGCTCGCATCTTTAGGAACTCCGGGCTGTTTGAGCAGCTGCAAGAAGGGACTTTCTTCCNCGATAGATGGAATGCATATCCCTATTTTGGCACCGGACCACCTTGCCAAACAATACATAAACCGCAAGGGGTACTTCTCAATGGTGCTGCAAGCACTGGTGAATCACAAGGGACGTTTCACCGACAGCAACGTGGGATGGTCGGGAAAGGTGCATGACGCTCGCATCTTTAGGAACTCCGGGCTGTTTGAGCAGCTGCAAGAAGGGACTTTCTTACCAGACCAGATAATTACCATTGGGGATGTTGAAATGCCAATAGTTATCCCTGGGGACCCAGCCTACCCCTTGCTTCCATGGCTCATGAAGCCATACACAGGCAGCCAGGAGTAAGGAGCAGTAAGGAGTAGGCTGAGCAAGTGCAGAATGCTTTATAGCAATATGCTTATGAATGTAAATATGACACAACTGGAATATGTTTTATGCTAGATATGCCATGTAACATATCTTTGCAAAGGTTATGTTCTTCTGCATGTATTCATCCTATTAGTATGCATGTATCATTTTTATATCTGAAGTTATGAGCATTGGCACTATGCTTGTATTTAAAGTGTTTGCTGTAGAAAACACCTAAGGCAGATTTGGTCAACATCGTGTGAAGGGGTTATTCAAGTAATTGGGAGTACTTGGTTAACAATGGACCTTGATAGACACCAATCCACATCTGAGCTTTCCTGGGAACGTCCTGTAGAAAACTGAGTCATGCATGGATGTGTGACTTGCCCATGTGACTCCAAAACTCCATTTTGTAGCTGGATTCTACACAGGGGGAGAGAGGGGTTTCCACCCATAAGAGAGAGTCTATTTAAGCCCCTGGAAATCCCTCCATTTTGTCTTCAGCTGGCTCAAGAGATAGCCTCTCCACCCCCAAAGGATACCTGAAAGAAACTGGAACAAAGGACAGTAACTACAGGGGGTGAATGATTGCTGGACTCAGACTAGAAGGAGGCTAGTCTGTAAAAGAAGCTTACTGGACCATCTCTGAGGGTGAGATTTCACCTGTAATCACTTTCTTACTGTATTAGGTTTAGACTTGCATGTTTTATTTTATTTTGCTCGGTAATTCACTTTGTTATTACTTGGAACCACTTAAATCCTACTTTTTGTATTTAATAAAATCACTTTTTACTTATTAATTAACCCAGAGTATGTATTAATACCTGGGGGAAAAGGGGGGTGGGCAAACAGCTGTGCATATCTCTCTATCAGTGTTATAGAGGGCGAGCAATTTATGAGTTTACCCTGTATAAGCTTTATACAGGGTAAAACGGATTTATTTGGGGTTTGGACCCCATTGGGAGTTGGGTATCTGAGTGCTGGAGACAGAAGCACTTCCTAAGCTGTTTTCAGTTAAGCCTGCAGCTTGTGGGGGACGTGGTTCAGACTTGGATCTGTGTTTGCAGCAAGCAAGCGTGTCTGGCTCAAACCAGGCAAGGGACTGACGTCCCAAGCTGGCAGGAAATCAGGCTCAGAGGTAGTCTAGGCACATCAGGTGACAGTCCCAAAGGGGGGTTCTGTGATCCAACCTGTCACAGGGGTGTATATGAAAACTCTATTTAATGTTATAAGCTGTGACTTTAAATTGTAAGGAGTTTCCTTTGTTATGTTTGGAAACTAGGGGGCTCTGAGGGAAACCTGATCTTTGCAGCAGCATTCTGAATGGGTCTGAGTTTGGCCTTGATAAACATAATCTGGCCCAAGAAAAGGATGTTGCAGTAATTGAGCCATGAGCTGATGAGAACTTGGACAAGAGTTTTAGTTGCGTGGATGGATAGGGAAGGCTGCATCTTAGCAATAAGATGCAGAAGGAATCGGCAAGGTTTAGACATAGCCTGGATGTGAGGACCTACAGGTGTCTGAGTCGAGAACAATGCCGAGGTTACAGGCCTGAGTGGCGGGCAGGATGCTGCTGTTATAATGTTATGAAAATGTGCTAATGTGTTGAAATTAAAGGCAGATACCTGTTCAGAAATCTCTTGAGAGCCACAGGCAGAGGGTGAAAATATTCTTTGGGGTGCTGAGGAAAACTTAAGTGCTATTAAGGTCCCAGTGGGTTGGAGAGCGAGCCCGGCCGCCCCATACTCACCCCGCAAAGGCGGCTCCTGTCCTGCAGGTCTGGGCCTGTCTCCCCGCTCCAGCACATTGGCTCTTGCGACTCACAGATTTGGAGGAGGCTGCCATGGTATCATGTGGCACATTTGTCTGTGTGCAGGCAAGGCCCTCCTGCCATGACAACCCACCCTAGGGGTGCCTACTTTCTAATGCCAGAAAACCAAACACCTGCTGAGCATTTGTGAGTCGTGCTAGTTCCTCCCCTGTCCTGACCCAGCCAATGGGAGCTGCGCCTGCGGACACGGGGGTGAGGCAGCACGCGGCCCCCTCTGGATGCCTCTAAGGCTAGGAGCCAGACATGCTGGCTGCTTCCTGACCCGGGAGCTGCGCGGTGCAGAGGCTAGCAGGGAGCCTGCCAGCCCCGCGGTGCGGCCAACCGGACAGTCAATGGCCCAGTCAGCGGTGCTGACCGGAGCCGCCAGGATCCCTCTTTGACCGGACTCCTGGTCACCCTAACCCACCCCCTTCCTGGCCCTTGGGCTGCCGGATGCAGGGTTTTGCCTACTGAGCTGGGCATGCACATGGTCTGAGAAAAACTGGAGGAAGGTTGGTGAGTTGATAGGTAGATTTGGGGGCTGTGGCCCACAGACCTCTTGATGCCAACTAGGAGAGGGCCCAAGAGTACATAGGGGTATAGGGATCCCCTGGGTTCACCAAAAGAATGGCATGTAAGATGTATAATGAAAGCCTATGGCGCACTGATCATCATAATCACAGAGATGTATGTACAGAAAATACCTGAGGAGGGGTGTGTGTGTATCTATCTGTATACTAAAATGTATAATCCCTAAGTCTGTAGTTATAAGCCGGTCACTCAAAGGCAGTGTGTCGTGAGACAGACTTCTCCAGACAAGGAGCGGGAGATTATTGTGTGTCATACAACAGAAATCTATTCATATACTAAGTCAGATGCTAACAAATTGCTGGTGGAGACTTTAGAGGGAATTTAGGAAGAGATTCAGCAGCCGGGGGAATGGGAATCTATTTTCAGGTGAACATCAAAGGTCTGTTCTGGTACACTTGGGGGTGCAGAGAGACACCCTAGCATCTCTCCACCTGTGAAGACAAACTGCCAGCAGCCTTGATCTTATGAAATGGGGATCTTGGCCAACCTGATTGAAAAGACAGGGAAAAGGACTTGGAGTAAGCTGCCTTGTAGGAGACAAGGGAATGCCTTGTTAGTTAAGTTTGGGCTCTAGAAAGCATGTTATGATTTTATTTTATATGTAACCATTTGTCTCTGATTCTCTTTCTTTCTGTTACTTGAATCTGTGTTCTTTGATAAGCCTATTCTTGTTGTCACTACCTAGATATACATGAAGTGCTATGTGTTACGTAGAGTGAGGATCCTGAGTTGAACCTTGCAGTCAGGGCTGTACTATTCCTTCGGGAGTGGCGGCTCTGAGAAGTCTGTGAATGTTCAGTGGAACAGGAGCTGCACACTCCTGAAGGCCACTTGGAAGATTCCGCGGTTGGTGTTACCTTTGTTAGCCTGTGCAGAAAGCGAGGCAAGGAAAGGCCTGGCAGGCAGTGCTTGTGTTGCCAGAGGCTGGTGGAGTCAGGGAGCTGGTCCACAGCAGGCACAGACAGTAAGGGCAGATAGTAGCGAGGTGCCTCACAACCCCGGATACCCCTGGGACGTGTCACGGGGCGCTGAGCGCCCTCTAACCCTAGCCACCCATCGCCTATGGTGAGAACAGTCCGTAAATGTACTGTATAAATATGGCCCCTATATAAGAAAGCTTCCCCATTCAGGGCAGCATTTAAGCTCACACTTAAATCCCACACATGCTTAAGTGCTTTTCTGAATCGGGGCCCGAGATTGCAAAAATGAACGCCAACCTCAGAAACGTGATTGACCGGAATGTAATGGTTTGGAGTGCTGTGCTGCCTGTATTATCTTAACATCTGAATTATAAGAAGAATGATGGGCCAAGTGAGATGAACAAATTTAAAAAAAAAAAATTTATGAAATCAGTATGTACATCTACTGCAACACACAACCTGCCTAAGGTCTGTATAGCCCCTTATCTTTTGTATTTCCTCTCCCTCCCTTTTAACACTTATTTGTACTGCCAACATCCTAGCTTAGCAGTAATAAGGAAGGAGGGTGGGGTGGGGTGGGGTGGGGGGGAAGGAACAGCGAGAGTAGCTAATAATCTTGCTGCCCCAGTAAAAGTTTCTAAGGTACAAACAAAAGAACCATTATTCTTAAACAATCCATGCCAAGGATGTTGGAGTGATGGGTACAAGGGAGCAGAGACAGGTTGTGCTTTGTTTAAAGAACATTGAAGGGATGGGGCTCTTTTGCGAGCACACCACCTCATGCTGCCACAGGAGAGACCTGAATTCCAAAATAGCCTCAGAACACCTGTTGCTTGGGCCAGTGAAGACGGGGTGTGTGTGCTTGTTCTCTGGGGGAGGGGAGCTGTGAGCTGCCCCATTTTGAAAGCTCTCTCCTGCCATGGGGCAGCACTGAAGGCAGACTCATGATGCTTGTCTACATGGTGGGGTAATGCTCTCTGCCGGGGGCGTAATTTCTAATGTGTACTAACGTGTTCCGTGTAGATCCTGCTGGTGAGCTTTACCATAGTGCCGTTTGAAACAGTGCGGTGTTAAAGTGCAGCGGGGACCTATAGTGCACACCAGTGGGGTCTGTACAGACCCACCAGTGCACAGCATTTTAGTGTGGTTTAGAAGGCACACCCCGGGAGTGCGCATTGCCCCACTGTGTGGACAAGGAAGGAAAGCCCTGCTAAGATTTTTCTACCTCTGCTTTGATCACTTTATAAATGAGTATAAGGGCATGGAGTCTTTCTCATGGCCCAATGCTGCAAACCCTTGCTCCCGTGAGTAGGTCTGTTGACTCCAGTAAGATTACTCCCATGGATGAGGAATAGTGTAGAATGGAGGCTTATCTGAACTTACTGAGGACTGTAAAGCTTAAACCGTCCCTTGCAGGATTCCTTAATGAAAGACACAGTCCAACACAGAGCTGCAGGACACCAAGCTAGAGGCACCACGTCTGTGTAGCCCCTGCCAAAGCACTCTGTGATCTGGGTGTGGGCTTCCACATCCTGGGTTTGTTTGGTTTTGTTTGTTAATCTTCTCGATGAGTTGGAAGGTTCATCTCTTTCTTGGTGTATTTGCAGCTGGGGAGGGGATCAGGGTTTTTCTGGACATACCTGCAGTGGGAAGGGGTTTATTGTTTTGATGGTGGGTATTTAATGTGTGGAATACAATGGGTTGTTATTTACATTATACTGCAGGACCCTCACACTGAGCTGAGCACACCAATGATTTTATTTAGCAATGAACTAAAACTGATTTTTTTCCCCAAATAAAAAACAAGTTTTCATCAAATGTTGATTCAAAACAAAGTGCCCATTTGAAACATTTTGACATTTCAATTTTTTTTCAGCCAAAATTATTCACCGCACTCAAATAGTTTTGCTGCCCCCCCCAAATGTAGTGAGATCAAAGGAGGGGGACACAGGGTCAAGGAGTCTGGCACAGTTCATCTCTTGGAGTTTCCAACAAATGCTCCCCATGGGTGAGAGGAGTTTGGGGTTGGAGAGGGCGGGATTGCAGCCTCCAAACCCTGTGCTGATATGAAATTGCTCTGCCCTGCTGCACAGCCTCCCCTAACCTCTTGGCCATTGCTTGGACTCTATTGGCCATCCCACCACGCCTAGGCCTTACTCTGCCCCTGTGGGAAGAGAACGGTGTGGAGCAGGGGTTAGTAGTAACTGGAAATTAATTTGGTCCCAAATGGAACATGTTGTAGGGAGCTTCTGCCCCCCATAGTGCCATCCCTTCATTATTACAGACCCATGTGGCCCTAACCCTGTTGAGCTTCTAGAGAGCTGTTTCCCCAGATTTCTAAGCAAGAGGGGGAGCATGCCTGATACATCAGAGAGAGACCGCATCTAGCACCAAACTGGGAGCAACTGGACATATTGGATCCATGTCATAGCTTTCCAACGTCTCTCCATTAGTGCTGGACGCTCTCTGGGATGAGACAGGCCACAGGGGAGTGGGAGGAAGGGGGCTGTGGAATTCCCAGTCATGAAGGAGGAGTCTTGAAAAACTGACCTTCTCTAAACGAGACCATTTCCAATATCTTTCCAAGCTGCCCTAGTACATGATGCAGGTTAGTCTGATTATCTTATTGAAATAAAACGTGCTTACATGCCGCACACCATATGTTGCCGGGGTGAAGCAATGTTGTTTAACCTGGGCCTTGCCCTGGTTAAATACCAAGAGCTTTAGAATTTATGAATTTATTTGTTTGGTTATTAAAGGCTCACTAACTGTGTGACCTCAGATAAATGTAGCTGGGATCTCCTGGCTTTTTGTTTGCTTGGACTTGCATTTAGGTTTCCAAGAAATGTGATAATGTATGTACTTTGTGTTAAGGTCAAATACAAACCTGTGATCTATAGGAAATTCAGAAGGACTGTTAATCTTTAATCCACACTTTTGTTTCTCTGAGTTGTAGCACAGAAAATAGGTATGGTCCCTTAGGTTTGGGGTTGTCTTTAGAAAAAATATAGCTGTGTAGAAGTTATCAGCAGATGTAATATGTTTTTACTTGATTAAACCTAGTTATTTTTATTTCATTTTTTTAATATTTATAAAAAATGACTTTGAGACAGTTAAGGTTGGTAAACTATATATAAGATTACTAACACAAACATCAAGAAACAGGGAACTGAACAGTTGAGACAGCAGCAAATAGCCTCCAAGTTAAAATCTCAAGTGCAATGCTCACATTCCCAATGCTATTAGCCAGAGCTCTGTAACTGAGCTGCAAACAGAAATTTGAGATTTCTGCTTGGAAGTGTTTGTTGATCTCTTTCAAGTTAAATTTCCCTATTTTTCTTTGTTTTTTGTTTCAAATGTTGATATAATAGTCATTAAATACAAGCTAGCAAATTTTAATTTCTCACAATATCTTTAAAAAAGAATCATGATGTCTTTAACTCTGTCCATGTGGGAATGGAAGAATTTTGGAAGTCAAATTTACTGACTTCAATGGAGTTATACCAATTCTTATCACACTACCTTCCGGCAAGATGGGTGACCACCCCTCTAGTCAGGTTCTTCCCCAAAGTCCTTTGTTGGCTTAGGGGAAAGATGATTTAGGGTTCTTCACCTTCTCTTTTATAGTCCAGTGAACCTTTGAAATGGATTCTTCTGACGGTTATCCCCCAACGTGAAGTTCATTCAAGCTGTGGGGAAGAAGACATGGAATCTGCTGATGAGGGAAATTCCATGCTGGTTTCTTCCCCCATTGGTGTTTTCTAAAATGCAAATGCATGGCCACTTGACATGCGATTGCTAACTGATCTGACACCTGGCTGCTTTGTCTGGGAGAAACCTGTTTACCCACTTCTCAGATTTGTCTGGTAAACACATTTGAGTTCCACGTTTCCTTCAGATATGTGTGGTCCCATTTATGCAGAGCAGGGCATTAATACGCAGTACATCAGTTTGTTGAAGGAAGCGAATACTGGATGTACAACAGAAATTATTCTCCTCGAAACTCCCCTCCGCATCCCAATCGAGAAAGGCGTAAAGCAAGGAGATACAATTTCACCAAAACTATTTACCGCCTGCCTTGAAATGGTTATGAACAAGATCAATTGGAGGAGTGGCGTTAATATAAATGGAGAACGATTATCTCATCTCATATTCGCGGACGACATTGTACTAATTGCTGAAAGCACCAACCAACTGCAGAGCATGCTACGAAGACTCGACAAGAAAANTATTCGCGGACGACATTGTAGTAATTGCTGAAAGCACCAACCAACTGCAGAGCATGCTACGAAGACTCGACAAGAAAAGCAGTCAGGTCGGTCTGAAAATGAACCGTTGCAAAACAAAATACATGCGATCAGACGTCTTAAGAAAAGCCCGAATAACGGTAACAGGAGAAGAAATTGAAGAAGTGGAACAGTACGTATATTTGGGCCAAGAAGTTAATATGTGCCAAGACATGAACGGAGAACTCTCACGAAGGATTCGGGCAGGATGGTGTGCATTTAATTCCATCAAGGACGTCCTCAAAGGAAAAATCGACAAGACCACACGAACAAATATCTTCAATTCAACAGCGCTGCCAGCCATGCTGTATGGCAGTGAAACCTGGGCACTGACGAAGAGAGAAGAACAGCAGCTGTCGGTAGCTGAAAGGGCAATGGAACAAGCTATGTTGGGAATTTCCCTTCTGGATCGCATCCCAAATTAAATGATCAGAGAACGCAGCGGTGTGAAAGATATTGTCATGGAAAGCAGATATAATAAGATATGATGGGCGGGCCACATAGAACGGTTCACGGACAATAGGTGGACCACAATCATTACTGAGTGGTACCCGCGAGAACAGAAAAGACCACCTGGTCGGCCTCCAGGAAGATGACATTGTTAAACATTTCAGACGAACATGGAGAAGAAAGGCAAGAATGCGAGAAAAATGACGGATGTGCTGTGATCGGCGCAGTCTTAACGACAGCTGAAGACCGATCGATCCAGGTGATCAAGGTGATGTGTGGTCCCTTTGGCACTTACCATACATATAGCATACAAAAATATGAATGATTAGAGTGTTAATTTTCCAATGATACATTACATGACACACATCAGATACAGTTTGACATTAATGAATGGGGGTACACCAAACTGGTCAGGCCAGTAGAAAATCACTGCCAGATGCCAGTGAGCCCCTTGCCCTCTTGCGTTGGGGAGCTGTTAGGGTCACACCTCCGCCCTTACAATAATGAGGGAGGGTTAGCCACTGGCTGACCTGGAGGCAACAGGTCAGAACCCTCTTTCCTGGACATGGGCTATGCCACCATATTTTCTTTCCCCTTTATATGTACAGTCTCCATATCATATTCTTGGAGAGTCATGCTCCATCATAGTTTTCAATTGGAGCCCTTTGTCTTATGTAACCATGCTAATGGAGACCGATCAGTCCAGACCCTGAATTTCTTCTTAAAAGATAGGGCCTCAACTGTTTAATCGACCACATTATGGCATAGCATTCTGCCTAACCCCAAGAGAGGGGTTGCAGCTGAGAATCCGAAGGGGGGGGGCGCCTACCTTCAGCCCTAATTTAGGCAACAGACTCCCCGAGAGGCGTGGGCTTAGGACACAGCCCTCTCCTTGGTATCTGGTATTGGCTAGCTTAGGCGGGGAGCTGCCTAACATGCTGGCTTTTGTGAACCCTATTCTGAGGCTCCCTCCATGCATCTTATAGGGAGCCTAGGCGCTGAACTCTGGCTTTGTAAATCCCAGTGATTTGTTAGAGGTGGTGATGCTCAGTGTAGTCACGCCTACGTTCCTTCGTGAATCCAGCCCGTAAGTGCCTAGATCCATCCACCCTGTAGCTGTGGTGGCACCAGTTAAGAATTGGTAACATTAAGGCTATGCTGTGGTTTCACAGTCTGCCCTGTGTGCGGGGTGACACATCACTGTGCCATCCCAGGAGCACTCTGGGGAAGGAACTGTGCCGCTTTGATTCCTTCTCCATTCCCCTGCCTCTTGCCCCAGGGAGAAGTACCCTACTGTCTGCTCAGACCACTAGCTGATTACTACCCCTCACTTAACCCCACGCCAGCTCAGGGTGAGGGTGGTGGCATGCACAGCACCTGCTTATTTCTGCATGTCTGGACTCAAGGACACACAGGAGGATGAGAGTGGGGTGCCTTGGGGTATGTCTAGTCTAGACGTGCTACAGCGGCACGCTTCAGTGTAGATACTTAATACAGCAACAGAAGGGGCTGTTCCATCGCTGTAGTAAATCCACTTCCCCGAGAGGGGATAGCTAGGTCGATGGAGGAATTCTTCTGTTGACTTAGTGCCGTCTACACTGGGGGCCTAGGCTGGCTTACTTATGTTTCTCAGAGATGTCAATTTTTCACACCCCTGAGTGATGTAACTGGGTCAACCTAATTTCTCTAGTGTAGATCAGCCCTTACGACCCTGCATGGCTGCCCAGCCCAGCCACAATCTGGCGTGTAGGGATGAATCCCACGGCAAACACCCTAAAGCAGCAGATTCAGCCCAGACGTCTGTTACTGTTCCCACCCCATGGGTGCAGCAATGCCTGCTGCTCAGAATCCCAGTCCAGGGAGCGCTGCCCTTTTCTATGCTGTTTGCTATGGGCTCATATGATTTGTTCAGCATCCAGGGCCTGTGGAGCTGCGGGAAGGGAACGTGGCTAGAACATTGGCTGGTTTATGTTTTGGCTAGAGGGAGGGGAACTCTGGAAACAAACAGGGAACTTAAGGTTTTGTTTTGCTCCCTTCAGGTTCTTACTCAGCCAGCTTATCAGTTGCCTTCACCACAATATCACCCTTCCATAACATCACCACTGATGTCTAAGCAGCGGCTAATGCAACAGACTTCCCGTCTCTTCACCCTTCAGCAATCCGTGCATGCACAAAAACCTAAAAGGAATAAAATTTTCACAAGTGCCTTAGCCTCATTGGCTTTCAGTGAGACATGAGACTGATCTGCACTGAAAACTTACATTGGTGTAGCTACAGCTCTCATGGGTGTGTACAAAACAAAACAAAACAAAAACAAAAAAAAACCCACACCTCTGCGAGACCTAGCTATGTTGTTCTAACCCCTTTTGCTAACATAACATCCTGCCCAATTTTTTTTGAATGAGGGCTAATTTTTAACTTTCAAAAGGTACCTTTAGGCATATTAATTACCACATTGTTTTTGAACAACCAGTTAGATCCCAGAATAATTTTATTAACCATATCAGGAGTTTGGATTAAATTTTCGAATGTCTCAAACCCTTGGACCGAAAAGGGGACTTGGGTCCATTTCCACCCGAGAGTAGTTTTTCCTAGAAAGGATTTGAAAGCTCCCTGTTTTAATCTTTTCCCCCCTGCTTTTGGGGTTGTTTTGATTAAGGATACAGTGGCTCCTGTGTCTATTAAAGCTAGTGTAGGGGTATATTCACACTGCTGAACGTACAGAAACGGCCGTCCCCCGGGATTCCAGAAGACTTTGCCTATAAACCTCCACCTCTGTGCCCCTATTGGTGGTGGTGGGGTTCTTCGTTCAGCGGGCTCCTCTAATCTTGCCCTGAAAAAGGGAGCGGGTTCGGGAGGCATTGCAGTGAGGAAGAAGGGGGTGGTGGGCTAGGAGTTACGCTAGCCACCTCGTTTGATGGGGGTTTGCAATCTCATGGCTTCCCTGACTNCAAAACAAAAACAAAAAAAAACCCACACCTCTGCGAGACCTAGCTATGTTGTTCTAACCCCTTTTGCTAACATAACATCCTGCCCAATTTTTTTTGAATGAGGGCTAATTTTTAACTTTCAAAAGGTACCTTTAGGCATATTAATTACCACATTGTTTTTGAACAACCAGTTAGATCCCAGAATAATTTTATTAACCATATCAGGAGTTTGGATTAAATTTTCGAATGTCTCAAACCCTTGGACCGAAAAGGGGACTTGGGTCCATTTCCACCCGAGAGTAGTTTTTCCTAGAAAGGATTTGAAAGCTCCCTGTTTTAATCTTTTCCCCCCTGCTTTTGGGGTTGTTTTGATTAAGGATACAGTGGCTCCTGTGTCTATTAAAGCTAGTGTAGGGGTATATTCACACTGCTGAACGTACAGAAACGGCCGTCCCCCGGGATTCCAGAAGACTTTGCCTATAAACCTCCACCTCTGTGCCCCTATTGGTGGTGGTGGGGTTCTTCGTTCAGCGGCCTCCTCTAATCTTGCCCTGAAAAAGGGAGCGGGTTCGGGAGGCATTGCAGCGAGGAAGAAGGGGGTGGTGCACTAGGAGTTACGCTAGCCACCTCGTTTGATGGGGGTTTGCAATCTCATGGCTTCCCTGACTAGTTCTTGTGTGGGGGCCCCGTTCCACTGGTCTCGGTTTGCCCCATGCTGCATTAGTGTTCTCCAGGCTAGCTGGTGAACCTCATTTTTATGTACCCTTGGATCCCGTGATTTCCTTCGTACCTCATTGGTGTATGTAATTACTGGTTCTAATGCAGCTAGGGTGACCAGATGTCCCGATTTTATAGGGACAGTCCCGTTTTTTGGGTCTTTTTCTTATATAGGCTCCTATTACCCCCCACCCCCTGTCCCGATTTTTCACACTTGCTGTCTGGTCACCCTAAATGCAGCTATGGTTCAGAATGGGTAGGTAGTTTGTTGGACCAAGCCTCTTAGTTCCCCTAGGGTAGCTGGGCGACCCTCTTGCCAAATTTCAAGTCTTCCGGAGTAGTAGGGGTTAGGGAAGCAGCAGAGTCCCTTAAGGATTGCACGCTGAATGCCCTGTATCCGGTGCGGTGGCGCCACCCACTGGTGTTAAGCCTGCCATTACCTGCATTAAACACCATTGGGTTAAATAATTTTCAGGGTCCTCATTGGGCTTTTGGGCTGTGGGTACAGTTTGTGCTATAAAATTGTGCCCGCCTATTTGCTCTCCAAAAAGTTTCATTAAAGTCAATAAGTTGCTGTTTTCGTTGACTTTAATCCAATTTAGGCCCCCCGAATCTTTGAAGCAGACGCTTATTAAGCGGCGGACTTCAGTTGCATTCAGCTCTTCCTTTTACTGCGAGCAAAAATGCATTAGAACCCCACCTGGAGAAATTGTCTGTCTGTAGGGGTCCCGAACTATCAGTCATGGCTTTTAGGTCAGTGGCTGATACAGGGACAGTGGTGACAGTTGTATTTTCCCCATCCTTTGTGGGTGTTGTGACTGTGGGAAAATGCTGAGAACTGTGGGATGGGGAGGAGTTCAGGGGGTGGGGGTAGATGCAAAAGTTAGAAAGAATAAAAGGCAGCCTGACCTAGTGTGCTGCCTCCCAGCACACCGCCTTGTGGCATCTTTGTGTCTCTGCAGATGCCTGGCATTCAGCACCTCAAGTTCTTTCAATCCATTTACCCAGACTAAATTGGTTCAAGACGTGTACCCCCTTTGTGGGGTCTGATTAGGTTTTTCCACCAGGTATAACTCCCTTTAGTTAGTCAACCCAGGGTACCCCATGCAGGGGTCCATGCCAGAGTCCTGGTCAGCTCTCTCGAAACAGGAGTCCCCAGCTCTGCTCCTTTGAGCTGGGCTATAAGTTAGCCAGCTCTAGGGCCTTACCCAGCATCTCCTCAGCTGGCCCCTTTTCTCCTCATGAGTTGTCTGGCTCAGCAGGCCAGCTTTCTCCTGCTGCTCCCTCTTCCCAACATCCTTCCAGCTTGTCCCATGCCGCCGTCACATCCAGCTCTAGGCCTTAGAGCTTTTTGTCGGTCTCCAGGCTGCTCTTTACCTTAGGCTGGATTTTTTTCAGCTGTTTTTGAGCTTAGTTGACCCCTTCCATAGCAAAGAACCTTGCTGCTCCCTGGTCACCGTCTCCGCTCTCATACAGGTCAGCTCCTGCTCTCACCAGGTGGCTTGTGCCAGGGTCTTTCCAAGTGACAAACGTGTCTCCTCCAGCTGGCACTCGCTGAGCTGGGTTTGCAGCATGAGGTTTTCAGCCTGGAGACTGTCCACCGAGGTGGCCTTCTCCTCTGATTCACCTCGGTCCACCACTGTGTGGGTCTGTAGACAGAGGCCATGGCCAATACTGCAGGATCTGGCTTGAATCCTGTCTCAGCGTTCAGACCTTGGGGTACGTAGCCTGTTGCTGAACCACCAACTCTCCCAGCAGAACATTTCTTTCTGGAGACCTAAAGTATTACTCAGCTCCCTTGTGTTAACGTCAGCCTCTCGGTAATCCGCCTCTGTGCTCACCTTGTCATATATCCCCACAGGCAGTCCAGTGCCCCAGTTGCATTCTTCTATGTGGTTCTGAAGTTGCTTTTCCCACAGCATGGCTTCTTCTGCCAAGGGATGCTGTGCTCTGGCCTTGTTGGCCCTAGTTTCCTGCCCCTTTTCCAACTCAATGATTTGTAGCTATAGCTTCCGGACTTCACCTACAGTCTGTTCCCACTTGCCCTTATAGCGAGAGGAGCAGTTGTTCTCTCAAACCAGGAGCTACTTCACCTCCTTCTCTCTGTCTTCCAGGCAGGCAATCTCTTTTTCCCAAGGCCTTTGTTCCACTCTGCTCCTTCAGCCCCTGCTTTTCAAAGTGGCTCTTCTCTGTCTCACCAGCTCCAGCATGGCATTGAGACTCGGTCTCTGATGCAGCTCTTCTAGCAGCCCCTTGGGTTGTCTGTAGGTGAGCTCTCAAGTCTGGCATGACAAAGTTGCTCCCCACTTGATCCAACCTTCCTGAGCTGCTATTGCAGCTGGCTAGTCTGGCGCTTGTTTTCCAGGGTGACAGGTATTTCCTTTGCCAAGTAGGAGCTTCTTGACTTCACAGCTGGGCTTAGAACAGTCGCTTTCCCACATCTGCCTTGTTTGCTGATGCTGCGCAGTCAGGTCTTCCAGTGCCTGAGAGGGTTCCACTTTACTTTGTGGGTTTGCGCTTCAAGCTGCTTTATCCAGGCCCTGAATGCCAGGTAGGAAGCCTCCATCTGGGCCTGCAGTTTGAAAAACTTCTCCACTGAATACGCCTGTGCAGTGTGGGGATAACACCCGCAGACGCTGTACTGCCACTATATTACAGGATGCCTTAAGTCTACCCCTGTCAACCGCCACTACATCTTCACAGGCCTTGCGCCTCCCGATATATCCCGGGAAGCTGTTAGTCGAGTGCACAAGGCAATGCACAGATCCAAGACATTCACTATATGATCTAACACGGATGCTGAGTCAAGTGAAGTAACAACAAAGTTTTCTTGGCACCAGTGAACCCCTCGCATTGTCACCCACACAGGAAAAGGTTCAGTTATGGCAAACGGGAGTAGACAATAGCCCTGCAGCCTGTGCGCTCCAGCTCCACCTGTCGAGCACCTGCCACGCAGTGCAAATCAGCTCTGGATTACATGGCGTTGCCTTAATTGACTCCGCACTGAAGTTGGCCGAACTAGAAACGTGATGATCAAGTTGGGCTACTGATGTAGCCCCAATACCTACGACTGCAGCAGAAAGTCAGTGACTGAGCGATCGCATGCACACGGATGTGCAAGGAAGCAGTATGAGGACATGATGAGAAAAATCCCCTTCATGCCTAAAAGTAGAAGAGAATGACATGATCCTGTGAGAATAAACAGCCTGCAGCATTCTCAGGAGGCTGTGTTGCTTTAATCTATTCCCAGGGGAGGGAGGACAGGGAGAAGAACTAATGTAAAGAAACATTGCAAAGAGCAAGAGATTGTACTGCTGTGGGTGATGAGACCTAGAACTCCCTATCAGCTCTGTTAAATGCATTAAACACCAGCCTTAAATAGTGGGACACTGTTAACTTCTCTGCATCTTGAAAACTGACCATTTCTTCCCATTCTGTTTTCTGTCTCTTAGCCAGTTTCTGGTCAATGTCTGAACTTTACCTCTTGTCTTGTGACTACTTTACTTTCTTTATTAGCTTCTTGTGAAGGTCTTTGTCAAAATGCTTTGCAAGTACAAGTTGTCAGATGGTTTTCATTTATTCACTGTTTTGCTGACACTGTCAATAGTTCTAGGAGTGAAGAGACACCACTTTGCTTACAAAAGCTCAGGGACGGGGGCGTTTCCTCATCATATCATGGTTATTGTGAATTTATAACTGTTTTTTTACTAAATTTACTTTACTGTGTTTTGGCTAATCTACCAAGTACAAAAGTACGGCTCTCTAGCATGTAATTCCTAGGAGCACTCCTAACATCTTTATTAAAGACCGGTACAAAATTTACTTTCCCCACCCCAGCATAACAGCGTCTTTTAATGATATTCCATATCTTTGTTAGCAGCCCAGCCACTCCACACATAAGTTCCTTCAGAACTGTTGGATGAAGTGCCAGTTGGTTCTGGCTTGTATTTCATCAGATTATTTCACCACCTCCTCTTCTACCACCTCCGTGTCTGACAGGACCTCCTCTTTATTACTTGAAAAAGAATAAGCCCAGAGCTCATCTCTCGCCATCCTGGACTGTGGTGAAGAGTGTTGATGAGGAGCTAAAGCCCAGATCCACAAAGGTCCTTGGGTGCCTAAGTCCCAGATGCCTAAATCCCAGTTCTAGGCATCACTGCGATCCACTGAGCTATGGGATTTTCTGGTGTCCGGCTCCCTCAATAACCCCCGTTGAAGCTGTTCCACTGTGTATAAATACTTAGTCATTGGGCTAGAAGCAGAGAGAGCGTTTAAGTATTTATACACAGTGGAACAGCTTCAACAGGAGAGATGGAGGGAGCCCTCCCCCATCTGAATGTCCCATTGGTCAGTGTTCAGAGCATTCTCCTGGGAGGGTGGGAGATTCCTGTTCAAATGCTTTCTCCCTACGAGGTGGGGTGTGTATGGAATCAAACCTGCCTCTCCCACATCCTGGGTGAGTTCTCTAGCCACTGGGCTAAAAGTGATAAGGGAACCACCATAATCACGAGGAGACAGGGCTTAGCACCCCCCCGCCCCAGTCAGAATCTCCCATTGGCTAGCTCAGACACTTATCCCCGTGAGCGGGGCAGGGCTTGGTACACACTCTTCTGGTTGGCATCTTCCATTAGCACACATCTCTCTGGCTGGTATCTCCTACTGGTGAGTGTAGGTGCCTATCTCCCTGGGAGGCATGGGGTTTATCACCTCTGGTTGACATGTCTCCTTGGTTCGCTTATTTGATCCCTGTCTAGAGCGTTGGCTTTTGTAGATGACTCTCTCCATTCACTGTATAATGACAGGTTTCAGAGTAGCAGCCGTGTTAGTCGGTATCCGCAAAAAGAACAGGAGTACTTGTGGCACCTTAGAGACTAACAAATTTATTTGAGCCTAAGCTTTCGTGGGCTACAGCCCACTTCATCAGATGCATAGAATGGAACATACAGTAAGGAGATATATATACATACAGAGAACATGAAAAGGTGGGAGTTGCCATACCAACTCTAAGAGGCTAATTAATTAAGATGAGCTATTATCAGCAGGAGAAAAAAAACTTTTGTAGTGATAATCAAGATGGCCCATTTCAGACAGTTGACAAGCGGTGTGAGGATACTTAACATGGGGAAATAGATTCAATCTGTGTAAAGACCCAGCCACTCCCAGTCTCTATTCAAGCCTAAGTTAATGGTATCTAGTTTGCATATTAATTCAAGTTCAGCAGTTTCTCATTGAAGTCTGTTTTTAAAGCTTTTCTGTTGTAAAATTGCCACCTTTAAGTCTGTTACTGAGTGACCAGAGAGATTGAAGTGTTCTCCTACTGGTTTTTGAATGTTATGATTCCTGATGTCAGATTTGTGTCCATTTATTCTTTTGCGTAGAGACTGTCTGGTTTGGCCAATGTACATGGCAGAGGGGCATTGCTGGCACATGATGGCATATATCACATTGGTAGATGTGCAGGTGAACGAGCCCCTGATGGCGTGGCTGATGTGATTAGGTTCCTATGATGGTGTCACTTGAATAGATATGTGGACAGAGTTGGCATCGGGCTTTGTTGCTAGGATAGGTTCCTGGGTTAGTGTTTTTGGTGTGTGGTTGCTGGTGAGTATTTGCTTCAGGTTGGGGGGCTGTCTGTAAGTGAGGACTGGTCTGTCTCCCAAGATCTGTGAGAATGAGGGATCATCTTTCAGGATAGGTTGTAGATCTTTGATGATGCGCTGGAGAGGTTTTAGTTGGGGGCTGAAGGTGACGGCTAGTGGAGTTCTGTTATTTTCTTTGTTGGGCCTGTCCTGTAACAGGTGACTTCTGGGTACTCTTCTGGCTCTGTCAATCTGTTTTTTCACTTCAGCAGGTGGGTATTGTAGTTTTAAGAATGCTTGATAGAGATCGTGTACGTGTTTGTCTCTGTCCAAGAGATTGGAGCAAATGCGGTTGTATCTTAGAGCTTGGCTGTAGACAATGGATCGTGTGATGTGTCCTGGGTGGAAGCTGGAGGCATGTAGGTAAGTATGGCGGTCAGTAGGTTTCCGGTATAGGGTGGTGGTTGTGACCATCGCTTATTAGCACAGTAGTGTCCAGGAAATGGACCGCTTGTGTGGATTGGTCTACGCTGAGGTTGATGGTGGGATGGAAATTGTTGAAATCATGGTGGAATTCCTCAAGGGCTTCTTCTCCATGGGTCCAGATGATGAAGATGTCATCAATGTAGCGCAAGTGGAGTAGGGGCGTTAGGGGACGAGAGCTAAGGAAGCATTGTTCTAAGTCAGCCATAAAAATGTTGGCATAGTGTGGGGCCATGTGTGTACCGATAGCAGTGCCGCTGACTTGAAGATATATATTGTCCCCAAATGTGAAGTCACAAAGTTCAGCCACCAGGTTTGCCGTGACATTATCAGGGATACTGTTCCTGACGGCTTGCAGTCCATCTTTCAGTGGAATGTTGGTGTAGAGGGCTTCTACATCCATAGTGGCCAGGATGGTGTTTTCTGGAAGAACACTGATGGATTGTAGTTTCCTCAGGAAGTCAGTGGTGTCTCGAAGATAGCTGGGAGTGCTGGTAGCGTAGGGCCTGAGGAGAAAGTCCACATAGCCAGACAATCCTGCTGTCAGGGTGCCAATGCTTGAGATGATGGGGCGTCCAGGATTTCCAGGTTTATGGATCTTGGGTAGCAAATAGAATACCCCTGGTCGGGGTTCTAGGCATGTGTCTGTACAGATCTGTTCCTGTGCTAGATCTTGGGAGACAGACCAGTCCTCGCTTACAGACAGACCCCCACCTGAAGCACATACTCACCAGCAACCACACAACAAAAACACTAACCCAGGAACCTATCCTTGCAACAAAGCCCGATGCCAACTCTGTCCACACATCTATTCAAGTGACACCATCATAGGACCTAATCACATCAGTCACGCCATCAGGGGCTCATTCACCTGCACATCTACCAATGTGATATATGCCATCATGTGCCAGCAATGCCCCTCTGCCATGTACATTGGCGAAACCAGACAGTCTCTATGCAAAAGAATAAATGGACACAAATCTGACATCAGGAATCATAACATTCAAAAACCAGTAAGAGAACACTTCAACCTCTCTGGTCACTCAGTAACAGACTTAAAGGTGGCAATTTTGCAACAGAAAAGCTTTAAAAACAGACTCCAACGAGAAACTGCTGAACTTGAATTAATATGCAAACTAGATACCATTAATTTAGGCTTGAATAGAGACTAGGAGTGGCTGAGTCATTACACAAATTGAATCTATTTCTCCATGTTAAGTATCCTCACACCTCTTGTCAACTGTCTGGAATGGGCCATCTTGATTATCACTACAAAAGTTTTTTTTTCTCCTGCTGATAATAGCTCATCTTAATTAATTAGCCTCTTAGCGTTAGTATGGCAACTTCCACCTTTTCATGTTCTTTGTATGTATATATATTTCCTTACTGTATGTTCCATTCTATGGATCCGATGAAGTGGGCTGTAGCCCACAAAAGCTTATGCTCAAATAAATTTGTTAGTCTCTAAGGTGCCACAAGTCCTCCTGTTCTATTCACTGTATAGGGAGCCTATGTGCTTAACTCAAGCTTTGTGGATCGCCGTGTTGGTCCAGTGATTTTCTTGGTGCCTAAAAGTTAGGTATTGCAATGCTGAGCATCGTAACGTCTAAATCCCTTTGTGGATCCAAGCTTAAGTGACTACTCTGCAATATCCTTTCTTAACAGCTCCCTTCTGCTAGTTCAGTGCACCCAACAGCTCTTTTTCCGGCTTCTGTTATTGTTAGACTTTTTTGGCGGGTTTTTTTTTTTTATTCCTTTGGTTATTTACTTTTTGCATTTCCCCCTTTGCCTTCTTAATTTCCATCTTACATTTCACCTGCCAGAGTTTATGCACCTTTTTCAAACTTGCCAAACATTACACATAAGGTGACATACGTGCAGCCCCATGCACCCTTTCGTGCAGTCAGCCAGGCTGCAGGAGCAGAGCAGGTTTTTTTCCTGTAATTTCTCCTCCAGGATATCAGGACAGGTATTTTTCTCTCTTTTTTTTCTTGCTGACCTCTATGGTAAAACATCCTTAAGTAGCCCCCATGTTGAGTAAAGATATTAATTTCTTCACATTTGACTTTCGTATCCTTTTAAATTAGTTTCCTTCTTTAATTTTTATATTCCACTTTCTAAAGACTAATGCCACACTGCTGGTTTTGGTATGAGCTGTCCTATGAAGACTTTAACCGTAATTATATTCTGCTGACTGTTAGTAAAAGGCTAAACAATAGTTCAACCAATTCCGGTATATTACTTACGACAAAAGGCTCCTTAACTCTGTTACCTAGAGCTAGATATTGTAAGAAGTCATTATATGGTCAAGAAATTGCTCCTTTTTTATTATATCCCAGTGTGACATTTCATCAGTTGATTATGTGATTCTGTCAAGTCCCTCATTACTGCTGTTTTACCCAATGGGTATTACAGAACCCAATGTCTTACTTGATTTGGTGATTTGTCTTTTTGATTTCCCTTTATACTTTGAACTTACTGTACTATCCTGATTATAGTAGTAAAACTTTACTAGCATTTTTATTTTTCTGAGTTGGGTTTATAGACCTACAGATTCTACCTTTATAGTCCTGTCCACTCAGAATGTTAACTCATTAAATTCTCTAAATTCTGTAGAATACTTTAAGGTATAGTTCTACTCCCCAACCTGTATGACCGAATGTGTCCGTCCAGATATCACAATATCTCACTTTTTAAATTTCCTGTAACAAACCTTGTTGCCTACTCTGTCTCCATATCTACTCTAGTGACACAATCAGAGGACCCAACCACATCAGCCACACAATCAGGGACTTCTTCACCTGCACATCTACTAATGTGATATATGCCATCATGTGCCAGCAATGCCCCTCTGCCATGTACATTGGACAAACTGGACAGTCTCTACGCAAAAGAATAAATGGACACAAATCAGACATCAGGAATGGTGACATACAAAAGCCAGTAGGAGAACACTTCAGTCTTCCTGGACATTCTATAACAGATTTTAAAGTAGCCATACTTGAACAAAAAAACTTCAGAAACAGACGTCAAAGAGAAACTGGAGAACTAAAATTAATTTGCAAATTTAACACCATTAATTTGGGATTGAATAGGGACTGGGAGTGGCTGGCTCACTACAAAAGCAACTTTACCTCTCCTGGAATTGACACCTCCTCCTCAATTATTGGGAGTGGACTACATCCACCCTGATTGAATTGGCCCTGTCAACACTGGTTCTCCACTTGTGAGGTAACTCCCTTCTCTTCATGTGTCAGTATAGTAAAGCCTGCATCTGTAATTTTCACTCCATGCATCTGAAGAAGTGTGGTTTTTTTGTGCACAAAAGGTTATGCCCAAATACATCTGTTAGTCTTTACGGTGCCACCAGACTCCTTGTTGCTTACATAGTTAGGCACTCTAGTTCACCTCTTTTGCCTTTCAGCTTTTCACACTGGGAAAGAAACATTTGATATTATTTATTTACATTAGCACCCAGTGTGCTAAATACTTCACAAATGTAGAACAGAAAAGCTGGGAGACACCAGAGAAGCTCTGGTAGCATGGCCCTGGGAGGAAGACACAAGAGCTTTTTGGGCAGAATGCTGTTTGGAAAAAGGCTTGGAATTGTAAACAAGGAAACTGCCTTCTGTTTGTTTCTCCTGTAGTCAGGGAAACAGGACTTAGTGAACATTCTTTGTAAATAAACTGGACTGCACCTAAGAAATACCTATCAACTTTTCCTCCTAACAGAAACAACCCACAAGGCCTGAACATTGGCTAGCTCCTTGGGCCAAAAGGTGTAACATGTCTTAACCATGAGACCGAGCTTTCTCTTCCTGCAGTCCTCTGACTAATTCATTACACACCTTCCAACCTGCCCAGCCCAGTACCTGCAATAGGTACACATCTTCCAATTTCTGCAACAAATGAGGCAGGGGTCCTAAAGACAACAGCTGTGTTTTCTACAAAACAAGGTTGTGTAGTGCTTGAACCTGGGTCTGCAACATGACAGGTGAGTGCTCTAACCACTCGGCTTTTGTCTGTTGTGGGGCAAATCGCTGTCTCTGTGTGTGTCTTTCTCTCCCCCCCCAACCCCCCGTCACACCCTGAAATTCCATCCTAGACCTGAGACATTTTGCCATAACTGATATGTTTCCACTAAATATTTCAGTTTTGACAAAATGGCATTTTTGATTGGAAAAATATTTCTAATGGTAAATCTAACAACTTCTTTCATTTAGCACCTTGTTGCTTTTCTGGATTGTACATCGGTGACCTCATTCTCTTCTTCCTTCTTATAGAGATATATTATAGCTATAGACATTGTGGTATAACTACAGGGCAGAGTTCAGAATCTTTGGGTGCCTTAATGATGCATTTCCATATTTAAACAAGTTTGATTTTATTTTGAGTGTCACCTTACTTCTGAATTTTCTGGGTTTATGATGATTGTTTTGGGGATATTGCAACATCCTACTAATGTTTTTCCCTTAAGTCACTGATACATACTCTCAACCTTAACTCCATCTTAATGTACTTTTCTGTCTGGGAATTTCCTTGTTTTTCAAAAGTTTTGTACATCTCAACCTCAAATAATTTTTTAATTGAACATTTTTAGGGACAGACTCACTGGTTCATCAAATCAATGCAAAACTCCTGTAGTGCACCAGCTATTTAAGTTATGTTTACTTCTGGTTTGCCAAAACAGTACAAAGCAACTCAAGCACATGGTGAGTCTGTCCCTTAGTTTGCAATTGACATAGGTTTAGAGAGCTGCGTTAGCAAGGCCAGTGCTATGTGAAAGGGGCCAGGGAAAGTCCAGTCCCTGAGTCCCAGTGTCTGTGCAATTTAAGGGCTCAGTTTATACTCCTGCCTCAGTTTCCCTGGCAATGCTGCCTTGGTGTGAGTGGATCCAAGGCAGTAGTGCCATGGGGAGACTTTCCAGCACTGATGCCCAAGCTGGCATGTTGCTAATGGGACCCATTAAAGAGCAGTGACAGCTGGACCAAGAAATCTACCATCCTGGCACACGTGTCCAGTCTCCTTCATATTACTGACTCATTACAAGCAATAGAATTGTTGCATGGAAATTAGCTATAGAGACCGAGTGGAGGTTGGCTGAATTACTTCCGATGTCACAATGCTCTGTTTAAGAAATACCTGAGCAATTGACCTGAGCATGTCTGTTGCCCACATACACCTCTACCTCGATATAACGCTGTCCTCGGGAGCCAAAAAACCTTACCGCATTATAGGTGAAACCGCGTTATATTGAACTTGCTTTGATCCACCGGAGTGCGCAGCTCCGCCGCCCCGGAGCGCTGCTTTACTGCGTTCTATCCGAATTCGTGTTATATCAGAATTCGTGTTATATCGGGGTAGAGGTGTATTTATAGTAATTATATACAACAATCATTAATAGCTTAATAGCAACGTAATTTCTTCAAAGATAGCCTATGCACAAGATTTTAATTAATTTTTAACTACATGGAAAGTTTGAAGAGTCTGTGTTACTCCATTATTAAAATTATTTGAAACAAAGAGAAAACTGAGACAGATGCTAAATTTCTTAAAGGAGCAGGTTTAATGAATTTTAACTCCTAAATTAGCAGATTTACTTGCAAATGCTCAGAAAATTCATTCTGCACGTAGAGTAATTGCTGAATGTTTGCAGAGGATATGCTGCATTTTTCATACATGACACAAAGGTTGATACCCTTCTCCAAGTGCAAAATGGAACTCAACTTTAACTATTGTCATGACTGATGCCTTCCTAATATTTTTAGATTTCACCTATGGTAAACATCACAAACTCCTTTTTATAGGGCCACGACGAAAAGCTTCATTTTTGTTTGTTTATAGTGCTTTTATGGCACTACTTGCTGTAATACCTGAATGTCTTTTCTTGCACTCTGGCTTCACTTGCAAATTGCTGGAAGGTGACGAGCCTTCTACTTGCTCTGATAAATAAGAAAACAATGAATTGTAGAAACATAGGATTAGAAAGGACCTCAGTAGGTCATCTACTCCAACCCCTTGCACTGAGGCAGGACTAAGTATCATACTGACAGGTATTTGTCTAACCCACTCTTAAAGCCCCCCAGTGATGGGGATTCCACAACCTCCCTAGAATATTTGTGCCAGTACTTAATTACCCTGACAGTTAGGAAGTTTTTCCTAATGTCTAAACTAAATATCCCTTGGTGCAATTTAAGACCATTCCTTCTTGTCCCATCCTCACTGGATAAAGAGAACAATTTATCACCCTCCTCTTTATAACAACCTGTTATGGACTTCAAGTCTGCTATGTCGCCACTCTGTCTTCCCTTCTCCAGACCAAACAAACCCATTTTTTTTTCAATCTTTCCTCATAGGTCAAGTTTTCTACACCTTTAATTATTTTTGTTGCTCTTCTCTGGGCTTTCTCCAGTGTGTCCCCATCTATTCTGAACTCTGGTGCCCAGAGCTAGACACAATACTCCAACAAGCGTAGCTACGTGGACCTGCTCCTCCTTTTAGTGAAGTCAATGGGAGCAGGATTGGACCCACTTCAGCTGTGGCCATAAATTGCTAATGAGACTTTTTTTCTCATTCCTTCCTTCTGTCTTTGTTCAGATCATTTAGCAGGTTAATTTGGGTCAGCACATTTTCTACAGTCAGAAAAAGGCAATAACTTATGTTCACATGAAACTATGGTAGTGACCCACTGCTAGTTCTCTAAATAAGGAGTGCCACTTCTCTCTTTTTCCTTGTCCTCAATTCACACTTCCATCCCTGCTGCAGAGGGAACTGCAGGAAATGCAACCTTCACATTCTATCACAGGTTACATTTTTACCCTTGGACAAGTTGGAGATTTGTTGAAGTGAGAAAATTGGGGAGTTTACTTTAGGTTTTAACTGGAAGTTGGATCTGTCATTGACATGTCGTTCAATGGAAGGTGAGACTTTTTTTTTTAATGGTTGCACTTCTTCCCAGGATGGACAGAGTTTGTAGTGGGAGGGGTCCTCTCATCTCTACCCAAGGGTAGAACAACTTTAATTATCCCTTTTTCATGAAATTAAAATACTACTTTGGGCTCTAGCTACATAATTTATGATTCAAAGATCCCAAGGCCAGAAGGGACGATTGTGTTTATCTAATCTGACCTCCTGTACAACACAGGTCATGATCTGGATTTCAACTTCCAAACTTTAGGTGGTGTTTAAATCTAGGATTTCAGTTCAGTCCATTATAAAAGTAGGTGCAATTTGCAAAATTCAGAAGGTTAGAATTAGTGTTCTTCTAATATGTATTACTGTCGAGCCTCACATCCATGTTGCATTTATTGTGCTCTCAGATGGTCTTGCTGCAATTCTTCTTATTCATAAAATGTCTCCCAAAGGTTTTGCTGGACACATCCTTGGCAATTTATGGTTCCATGGCACCTCAAGGGCTGCAAGTGACGAATAGACTTTCTGTAACAGCCCATTCCCCTCAAGTTCTCCACTGTCCTCTCTGCATTACAAATGGATGTGTAGCTGAGGTGATACCTGATTCCAGACAACCAATTTTAACCAAAACACCTATGACCAGATTCATCCCTCCTGTGATTCTGCTGACTTCCACTGGAGATTATTATCCTGTCAGTTGTGTGGACTGAACTATCATTGAAGTCAGTGGGAATTGCATGCATTCAGGTGATGAAGGCTCTGATTATATTATTAATTGTCAATTCTTTGCCTTAGCCACAAGACCACCCTTCAGCCCTCTGTCTGTGATACTGTTATCTTAAGGTAGGGATCTTGTTTCAAAATTTATATATTAATTTTTGTATTTAATTATCTAACGTTAGATTAGAGAACATTAAAAACATAGTTTCCTGTGAAGATCTGGCATCCGTTTTTGAAAACTTGCTAAATACCAGGGCATTCAGGTCTGTGCCTGAGTTTTCGGGCCATCTCTAACTTAATTAAAACCAAATGATTTTATATTTTCATTTGGGATTTGTTTGCTTTTTGTTCCTAGTTTAGTGTCCTTTGACTAACAGTGTCTAATGAAAGAGGAAATTTGGTCCAAAAGATTCTACCTGCAGCAACTTCTCTCTGAACTCTGATGCCCTAATGGAAGATGATAATGTATCAAGAGGTTAAGAATAGTTTTATCTTCATGAGATTTGTATAAAATTTTGATTTCTTGAGGTTCTTGGGAGGTTTTTACATCCTACTTTTTCGGATCTGGGCATTTTGCATCATGCTCAGTGATACTGACCCCACCAATACTCCTCCACCATGAGAATCTCTGCTTTAAAGAAAAATCATTGAAACTAGCTACAGAAGGAAACCCAGGGCTAATAAACAAGGGAGTGACTGTACAAATATTCCACCAGGTCCTAAGATGAGCTAAAGTAGAGACACCATAGAACAATNGCAGGGCTAATAAACAAGGGAGTGAGGAGGGAGGGATAGCTCAGTGGTTTGAGCATTGGCCTGCTAAACCCAGGGTTGTGAGTTCAATCCTTGAGGGGGCCACTTAGGGATCTGGGGCAAAAATTGGTCCTGCTAGTGAAGGCAGGGGGCTGGACTCGATGACCTTTCAAGGTCCCTTCCAGTTCTAGGAGATTGGTATATCTCCAATTATTAAACATTATTATTATTATTAGACTGTACAAATATTCCACCAGGTCCTAAGATGAGCTAAAGTAGAGACACCATAGAACAATCTCAGCAGAAACAGCAGTAAAGTGCAGGATGGGTGGGAGGAGTTGAGAATTTAAGAGGTGGAGTTTGTTTTTATTTATCCTATAAAAGGCACCAACGGATGAGATGCCAATTAGAGAAGAGGCTAAGTGGAGCTTGCTGTTGCAGAGACCAGCACCAGCCATGGGAAGAGCTGCCCAGCAAACCCTCACGGCGTTACTCTGCATAGCAGCAGCAGTTTGCATGGATAATGACAGCTGTCCAGGTGAGTAGGAAACAAACCCAGTAACAGCTTTTCTTAATAGACTTATTACCAAGCCATACTCTGCACAACTAGTGGAACTGATCAGATTCATCTGTGGTGAATTGGTCGCTGCCTTCCTTAAAATTATTTTGTTATTACTAACAGTGAGTTGTAGACTTATAGCTTCCATCCTCTCCTACCTGATGTTGAACTCTTCTCTGGTACAGATCCATGGACTACGGGACTGCCAGTTACCAAACGACAATCCTGAAACTATAATATTTTTAAGCTGGGACTTCTCTTTTCTTACAAGAATTTTTTGTCTAATTAGTACTATAATACATTTAGCATATCGCTGCTGTGTGTGTATTACCAGATATCCAGTCTCTGGGACCATCACAAAATGACATTCATTCAGTGCCTATATACTCTGCTGCTGTTCAGAGCACTGGCATGAATGTAGAGTTGAGTGTGAGACTCTGCAATGTTGATTAAAATTCACACTGACACTTTCACATCTACATTTTTAAATTTCGTTCAAGGTTTATATTTTCCTAATTAGTATGGAAAGAAACTTCATCTTTGACTGACCAGATGGTACTTAGGGCATTGCAGAGCCAATGAGATTTTGGATCTCTCATGGCTTCCTATTCAAAAACAAGAAACCAGCATTAATGGATGCTTGTTTATAAGGCACAGGTATGTGCAGGCCTCTAATTGGATGTCACTAATATAAATAATGTTAAATATTTGCAGAAGGCAACATAACTACAATATTGTCCTAAAACATCCAGCACCTTCATAGCAGCCTCATGTCAAACTTAAAACCAAAAAGTGTAACTTTAAAAAATTCAGGTTCTTTTATTCTCAACTAAATGACTACTTCAGATTTTATTTGCTTAAACTATTGGTTAACTGTCCTTGTACTCCCAGCCAACAGATGAGATCTGTAGGTTCCTATTTGCTGAAATTCCCCCGCACCCCCCACTGGAATCTGCAGAATATTCCACATCCTGAGACTCTCTCACATGTTACTTATTGTTTCATCTCTTTCCTCAGAGGTCAAAATTGTGGGTCTCAATGGTTCTGACAAACTCGCTGTTCTCCAAGGATGCCCTGGGATGGCTGGAGCCACAGGTCCCAAAGGAGAACCTGGAGCTGCAGGAATGAAAGGTACGTTCTCAGGGGCTAAGTGAGAATCTGATATGGCTGGTGATGTCTAAAACATCTCTGTCCCAATGCAGATCTTCTAGTCTGTGGTGAGGAACTTGAGCTTCATTATGTCCCTGCTCTGAATGAAATAATGTCCTTTTCCTTTTCTATGTCCTGATAGAACATCAGACACTTGCATGGAGGTGTGTAGGGAAACATCAGTCATGTATTTACCAGGTTACAGATACTAATATACTATCTGATTATATACAGAGATGATTTTAAATGGAAATGTAGTTGATTATTCAAACGAATCCTTTCAATACCAGCCAAAAAAGTGTTTGGGTGATATATTATTTGCGATGTTCACAGGGCTGCCAATTTTCTTTGTACATATTCCTGGAGATTTGAGTTGGCAGCAACAAGGGCCGGGTTCAGTATCTAGGGGTTCCGTTTCAATAACACAAAGCAAAACCGACTCGAGCCCCCACCCAGTGACCTGGGACAATTTCATACCACCCTCGGGCGCCTCTAAAAGGCAATACTTCCCCTCTGGCAAGCACGGAGTCTAAGGGTACGTCTACACTACGGGATTATTCCGAATTTACGGAATTCGATTTTATGAAACCGATTTTTTTAATTCGATGGTACGCGGCCACAGTAAGCGGATTAATTCGGCGGTGCGCGTCCATGCAGAAAGACTANTCTTTTTCCCCTCAGGGCCTTGAGTCCAACAGCCCAAAAGTCTCTGTCCTTGGTCAGTGCAGCCCCAGAGTTCAAAAGTTTATCTGCAGAGTTTTAACCCCCCCCCCCAGCCTGGGTGGAAAGAAAGGGTACGAAGGGTGTTAAGGGGCACCTTATGTGGTCTGAGGCCGACTGCCATGCCTCTCCGTGGGGTTCTGCTGCTGCCTTCACCACGAGCTGCTCCACTCAACCAGCCATTCCACAAACTGCCCTGCTCCACTCCGCGTCCCGCAGGCCGCACCAGCCACTCCACAAACTGCTCCGCTCACTGTTCCGTGGGCTGCGCCAACTGTCCCACAAACTGCTCCACTCCACTCGCTGCTTAGCAATATAGCTTCAAGCTCCCTCACTAGTTAACACAGCACTCAGTGATTTCAGCTTTTAGCTCTTTAGTGATTTCAGCTTGTAGTAGGGAAGCCCCAGTGCTGGTGCACCATTGGCCCAAAGTGAATTCAGCTCAGTAGCCTGTAACTAGACTCCCAATGGAATCAAAGTTAGCTCTGACATTTAACAGTGGCGAGAGAAAGAGGAACAATTGGTGTTTCAGGCCTATCCTAGCAGGTACAACTACCTATCACCAACCTCTCCCTTGACTGGGTTTTGGAACCCATGTCCCTTGTCTAGCAAGTGCTACTTAGTTGATGGTGAGTCCCTCTGTCATAAAACAGTTCTACTGGCCTTGATTCACATAACCATGGTAACAACACTTTATTCTTCCTGCCCCAATATCAGAGAAACTGGGGATCCTACAGCAGCCAAAGTGACCATTTTGGGCTGCTGTAGGCTCATGCTAGGCGGAGTGGGTGTGCCTATGCAAACAAGATCAGCCCACAAAGTTCTTTTCCACAACTCGCCACAATTCACCACCAGATGTCAGGGTAGAGCTCATCCTGACTCTGCTTACATCTGGATACTCCAGGATATTCCTGGAGCGTTGGCAACCTTATATATCACGTTCATAGAATTTATCCACTGCTGTTTCTGATCTCATTGATGCTAGAGTTATAATATAAATGCATTATCAGCTGGTATGTTTGACAGTTTACGTTCTTTCCATTGTACTCTAAATAGGCCATTTCATTTGGGGGATTTATTTGTTGTTCAATTGGGAGAGTCAGGACAAAAATCTTATTGATTTCTAAGCAAACACCAACATTTGGGTTTCTTGTGGTGTTAGAAAAATAAGTTGATTTGTCCAAGGACACAAGAGTTTAGTGTGTTTGCAGCAGGGCTAACACAGAGTCAGACATCAGAACAGGGGCTCTGATCCTTAGCTGGCATAAATGGACATTGAAGTAAATGGAGCCGCACAAGAGCTGGTCAGAAAATGGGCTTTTGTCATGGACAGTTTTGAGATGCAAAAAATCAAAACCCAAAATATTTTCATCTGAAAATGCCACCATGTTGCCTTGTGGGAATGGCAGTACAGTTGCCTCATGCTCCCATTCTCTGAAGGCTAGGCTCCTTTGTTGGACTACGTCTCCCGTGATGCACCATGGTCTCTCCTCGGTGCATTAAGGGAGTTCATCTATGGTCACCATGGCAAGGTAGCCTGGCTAGGGAGCCCCTCGCTGTGCAGACAAACAGCAGTTGAGGCTCAGTGAGAATTTTGCCTTAGTAAGGAATCCAGGATCTGTCTCAAGATAGTGAACAGCCACATCAGCTGAACCCTTCAAACTTGTGTGTTTTCTGGTTTAACCCTAATTTTGGCATTTGAATTGCAGGGGGAAAGTAGGAATTGACTTCCCAGCCTACTTCTCTCCTAACTTTGCCCTTAAAATACATCCCCACTAGCATCTTTAAAATGTTAATTCGGAGCCTTTTATGTTTTGTAGGGGACATAGGTGCCAAGGGGATCCCTGGAAAGGCAGGACCAGCTGGGGAGAAAGGTAACGGCATGAACAGAAAGAATAACTGTTTTCATTCACTGAATGATTTAAATCACAATGAGAGATCTTTAAACCATTTGCATCTTCTCTGTTTGGTATATGTGCCAGAATGGGTATTGACCAAGGAGAAAATCCTCCTCTCAGGTAGGTCTACACTGCAGATGAAGGTGGGACAGCAGCGTGGGTAGACGTACGTGCACCAGATTCAATCTAGCTAGTGGTTGTAGCAGTGTCAGTGAGGACATGGCACTGTGGGTTTCAGCACAGGCTAGTGCATAGACACCGACTTCCCCTCTAGCTGGGGGGTGCTCGATCCCCTCCCCCAGGCCTTGCCCTCACTCCACCCCTTCCCCCAAGTCCCCGCCCAGCCTCTTCCCTATCCCTGCTCCTCTCCCTCCCTCCCGGAGCTTCCTACACGCTGCGGAAAAGCTGTTTGCGGTGGGCATGAGGAGCTGGGAGAGGGGGAGGAGTTGGTCAGCGGGGCCGGCGGCAGGTGAGAGGCACTGAGGGCAGAGCCGTCCCTTGGGTAGGGAGAATTGGTGTCAGAGGGGGTGAGGACCGCAGCTGTCTGCCTTGAGCAGAGCAGGAGGCAGCGTGGTGTGTCTGGCCCTGACTTCCCCCAGCGGCTCATACCATTTGGTATAGCTGGGGAGGGGGGCTTGGCAGGCCCAGTTCAGGGGTTTCTGGCTGCTGTGCAGATGGCTGGGCTCCCCTGTGGTACCTGCACACAGATTATTTGGCCCCCACCTCCTCCCTGGGCTCTTGGGCCCCTGTCAGGCCTGGGGCAGTGCTGGCAGGAGGGTGCTGCGCATGCAGCTCCCCCACCCTGTGCGCCCACCCTGGCCCTGCCATTATTTGAATGGGGAGGCTGGGGAGTGTGGGGGTCCCAGCCCAGGCGGGGCAGGAGGCAGAACCAGCACTCAGCAGACAGGGACCCCCGACCACCAGTGGGTGGGCCTTGCTCCAGGTAAGCCTCCTCGGCCCACGCCCCATGGAGCAGCTGGAGCCCCATCACCCCCACAGTGCCCCCGGGGGAGACCCAGCGCGCCCCTTGCCCCATGGGGGGCCCATACACGCTGATTTGTCCCAGGCACTGCACCCCCATAGGGACGGCCCTGGCTCGGGAACGGGGGGAGTTTGGCTGCCGGTGGGTGCTGCTGAGCAGCACTTGTTAATTTCTCTCTGTGGGTGTTCTAGCCTTGGAGCAACCACGGAGTCAGTGCCTATGGACTAGTCTCCCCAGTACAAACCCACTGGGAACTCTGGGTACATACTTGGGTTACTGGCTGTGCCAGGGTCCATGCTGCCATGTCTTCACTGCTGTTATTACCCCTACTAGCTAGATTAAAGCTAATCTAGTTCCACCTACCTGTGCTACAATCACACCTTCATTTGTAATGTGGATGTACCCGCTGTTACACAGGTTTAAAACCTCACTCAACTCAGTAGGGTTAAACTGTAGAAAGGGGAAAGAAGAAAATGTGGCCAAAAATATTGGTCACTAGGGAACCTCAGTTCTGTGCATGTAGCACCACTGCAAAGAGTATGGGCCTGATTCAGGGGTGAGTCTAAATGCATCTCAGGTAGTCTGCCTTTATCTTATCATCGTAACGTATACCTTCTTCCAGCTTCCTTGGCCTGTTTGTTTCACTATGTTACTCTCATTCACACACCGTTTGTGAAGGTGCACTTACTACTCCTGTGGGAATTCTGCAACAAAAAATTAAAAATTCTGCGCACAGTATTTTAAAATTCTGCATATTTTATTTGTCAAAATAACACAATATAATCACACCAGTTTCAATTATTTTTGGTCATTTATTTCAAAATACCTGTCAGCAAGTACATCTGTAACAATACAGACAACAAAAAAGATTCAGGAAATGTTTTTTGACAAAAAGATTCCTTACTATGCATATTAATACAGAACTCTGAGTAATAATTCATTTAAACTACAATACAGAACCGTATTTCCCGCACCCCTCAGAAGCTTGTGGGAGTCAGGGGTAACAGAGGAGCTGAGGGAGAGGGAAGTAAATTGCTGGGAAGGAGCCTGGGTGTGAACTTGGAGGGTTGTTGGGTTATGGGTTGGGAAAAGTAAGGAACAGTTTGTTTTTTTGGGGGGGGGCGGGGGGGTTATGGATTGTTAAGGAGCTTCCCCCATGTAGACCCTGGCTGACCCCTAGCCTCTCCCATTCAGTCAGGCATATCTGCCCCCTGTCCACATGTGTTTCTCCATCCCCACTCACACACCCACTCCCCCCATCCCTATGTGGCTCTGTGCCCCCACCCAGCCACTCCCCTGCCCCTATGTGACCCTGTACCCCCACCTTCTGTACCTATGTAGCTCTGTGCCCCCTCTCCCATCACCATGTGGCCCTGCACCTCCCTCCCCCCTTGTGGCCCTGTACATCCACTCCCATTGAGCCTCTGCCCCAGTCTGTCCTCCCGCACTAGCACTTATGAGCTCCTGTCTGACCCCCCAGCACCCCACTCTGTCTGTCTCCCCATAGCCCCTGTCTCCTGACCTGGACTGACAGGTGCTGCGAAGAAGGCTGGCTCTTTCTCTTCCTTAGCTGGCTGGGAGCTGCTGCTGTCTTCTATCACCACGTCACCCTCTGGTGGGCAAAAGGCAGAACTACAGACACTATTTTCTGCTGGGAGCTGCTGCTCTTCTTGCACCACAGCACCCCCTGGTGGGCAAAAGGTGGAACTGCAGCAACATTTCAGCAGAAGCTTTTTTCTGAGCAAAACATTAAAAATATGCATGGCTCATTAATTATGCATGCATGCAGTAGCTCAGAATCCCCTCCAGGAGTAAATTTCTCTTAGAAAATGTGGACTTGTAAAGCTCCACCAGAGCAGCACCACCAGTGCTATCAATGGTGTAAGTTCTAGTGTAGACAAGGCCCAGGTGTTTTTTAACGAAAAGTTGCTCATGTGGGGATGCACTAGTGCTAGAAACTAGAAAAAAACCTGTATGGTAGACATGGCTAGAGTTTGTCTCCCTTACACCTACTTATACCCGCTGACTCAGGGTAGTTTACACCACTTCATGTATCACCTCTCAATTGATCTTGTCTTTTACTTCTAACGTCCCTATCACCATAGGTCATGATTGTCCTCAGCCACTAGGCAGATGGGCAACAGAGCTGGAAGGCATAAATAATCTCTCTACCGTGGTGCCCTGGTACAGGAAGTGCAAGGATTCTGCAAAGCTGGTGCCATAATGAGTGCTAACTTCTGGCAAGCTTGTGGGTCAGGGCACTGACCTGTCGTCTTACCCACAACAGGCAGCAGAACTGAGCAGCCACTGAGGGGAGCATTTCTGCATCTTCAAGGGTGGCACAGCGTTGGCTCTCTCCAGGATCTCTGGGTGATGATGTGCCTCCCTGAGGTGCTATGCATCCTGGAATTCCCACTGGGCACAGCAACTCTGTAGTTCCCCCAGTGCAGGGCATGGCCTGCAAGGGATAGTTGAGCTCATTGTATCTAAGCACCAAATACTGTGTGTCTGCTAAATCTTTCATACATTTCCTTTTTTTTTCTTCCCCCAGGAGAGAGAGGTGATGTCGGCCTCCCTGGATCGAAAGGTGAGAGACCTCAGATGGTTCTCGCTGGAGGGCAATACAGATGCTTTAGGGTCTGACACTAATAGGTGCTCAGCACCACTCAAGGGCCAGATCCTGCCTTGAAAGCAACTGCCCGTGATTTAAGGCTGCATGATCAGGCCCAGGTTCTTTGTTTCAGAGAGATTGTGTCAGTAACTCAGAATCCACTGTGATTTCAGGAGAAGCAACTCTTGGGGAGAATCCTGGAATGATGGGACCAAGGGACATAAAGTTGCAAATGAAGAGTTGTTAGTTTTGATCTTTTAAATAATATACAGCAAGAGGAGACTGTAAACCAATTAAGGCTGAAATTCTAAATATATGAAGGGGTGATGTCCAGCCATTTTCAATAGAGGGAAGTCCATTGTGAAGGATTCCCTGCTCTTCAAAAGAGAACAGCATCTCCTGAGGCCCTGTACTGAACCCTTCACTGATACCCAGGACCAGACTGGGGCTCTTCGGCCACCAGGGTCTATTCCTCGCTAGGAAAAAAGCGGTATTTTTAATACATATTAACGTGTATTAAAATCCGAGTGTAGACAAGGCATGTAGCTTTACCACCTGTTAGCTCATCAAGGCTCTCCCCAGGTTTTAACGTGACCAGTTTAACACCTGTTAATGGCAGTGTGCCTTAGCTACACTAGACTTTTAAAACATGTCAGGATGTGCTAACATCACACCTGGAAATCCCAGTCTCTCTAAAGCCCTAGTATAGACATGGCCTTGGAGGCCAGTACAATTCCTCTGGGAACAAGGAGGGATTGAGAAGCCCTTGTTAGCAAGAGGGCGTCAGCTGAGCTGTGCTGGTCGCGTGGATGAAAACAAGGCTGTCCTCTCTTCAGAAAAGCAGAGGAAATCATAAAATAAGAAGAGGTTAGATATGAACATGTCTTGGACTGATATTTTTAACAATATTGTCAAGCTGGCAAAAAGCTTAAATTGCCAAGTATGGAATAGTGCTTCTGGTCTAGCATAAGGGGTGATGAAGGAGAGGAAGGAGATTCCCCCCCCCCCAACCTTTAGCCCAATGGTTAAGATGCCCACCTGGGATGTGGGAAACCCCAGTTCAATTCCTCCATCTGCTGGCTGTGGCAAAGAAGTATGAACTTGGGGTTCATGCCCTTCAGGAGAGTGCGCTGGCCACTGGACTGCAGGATTGCCTGATGTGAGGCTCTCTCAATATTGAAGCGATTCCACTTTGTATTAAAGGATTAAATCCCCACGGGGCCACAGAGCAGTGGCATAGCCAGGTGGAGGGAACAGGGGGAGCGATCAGAAAAAAAGGCGCCTCCTGCTGCGGCGCTTTTACTCACCCGGCGGCGCTTTTACTGACAGTGCGGCGCTCCGGGTCTTCGGCGGCGGGCCCTTCACTAGCTCCGGGTGTCTTTGGCGGCACTGAAGGACCCGCTGCCGAAATGCTGCCGAAGCCCCGCGGAGCGAGTGAAGGTCCCGCCGCCAAAGACCACGCCACAGTGGGTGGCGCGGTTTTTTTGTGAGTGAGTTAAAAAGGCACCTGTCAGGGTCTACCCTCACTTGAAACTGGGGGGTTCCAAAGTGAGGACCCGCATGTACTCCTCACCCTAAAATCCTAGGGTGGGTCTCCCTTTTTGCTGCCACCACCCGGTCAATTACGTGGGCCGGGACACCCCGGTTTCCCCCCCCTGCCTCTTTCCAAAGGCATTCCCTGGGNTTAGAAGGTGACCCCTCTCCAGTCCTTTTAAGTGGAGTTAGGTGTGCACCACTGTACTTGCATGAGACGTCTCAGGCCCCCGACTCCAGGAGATTGTTCTAAGTGTGGATCGCAAGCAGAGAGAGGCACCTCCTTCCAGCCTGGATGTAGGCACCTAAGTCCCTGAGAGGGGTGGAGCTTAGGGGACACCATCCCCTCAGTGTCTGCTATTGGCTGGCTTAGGCTGTTCCCCACTCAGCATGCTGGCTTTTGTAGATCCCATGGTCAGGTGCCCGTCTCTCCCCATGCATTGTATAAGGAGCCTAGACACCTACCACAGGGTTTGGGGATTCCACTGGGAGGCTGGGTACTTACAAGTGAAGCGCTGCAGTGGTCAGTCCAGTTTCGGTTTGTGCCTAATTCCAGATCTGGGCAATTGACACTGGGGTTACTAAATAATGATTTAGGTCAAGACTTTCAAACCGGGATGCCTAAAGTTAGGCACCTACCAAGTTGGTCTGAGCTCTCAGCGTTGGGCACCCCGGGAAAATCAGTTCACTTCTTGAGGTGCCCAAATGAGGATTTGGTGACAAACTTTAGGCACCTGAGTTGGAATGTTTGGCCCCTTCTTCTCATTGTTAAGGCCGTCGGTCCAGTCAGAGTCCCAGCCGGTCCCTCGAAGTCATGTTGTCTTTGTTAATTCCATTGCATCCCCCTTCCTCACCCCACCTTCTCTTACAGACTCTGTGTGTTACGCCAGGAGTTGGGACTTCACTAACACGTAGTATGTTACCTCATCCTTTGGCTCCAACACCAGCGCATGGGTTACTGTATTTCTAAGATATAGTTGAATAGTTTCATTATCTGTATTTTCTGGCTACCTAACCTTTTACATTTTTTTAAAACTAATTTTCATGGGTGCACATCAATACTTTCCATAGGCTGTGGTTTTTGTGTGTTTGTTTTTTTTTGTTTTTTTCCAGCCCACCTAAAGAGTAGGGTGACCAAGTGTCCGGATTGCGACCAGAACACCTGGTCAAAATGGGACCCTGACAGCTCCAGTCAGCACTGCCAACCGGACCCTTAACAGTCTGGTTGGTGGTGCTGCGGAGCTCTGGCAGGCAAGTCCCTACTTGTCCTGGCTCCACACTGCGCCCTGGAAGCGGCCAGCAGGTCCGGCTCTTAGGCGGCGGGGGGCCACGGGGCGCCACACACTTCCCCCACACTCCCATTGGCTGGGAACCATGGCCGATGGGAGCTGCAGGAGCGGTGCCTGCGGGCAAGAGCAGCGTGCACAGAGCCGCCTGCTGCGACTCCGCACAGGAGCCGGACCTGCTGGCCACTTCCAGAGCACAGCACGGTCCACGGTGCCAGGACAGACAGGGAGCTTGCCTTAGCCTCTCCCCCGCCCCCGCCACTGCACTGCTGACCGGGAGCTGCTGGAGGTAACCCCATGCCCAACCCCATGCCTCAGCTCCCAGCCCTGAGCCCCCCTCAAACCTGAAGCCCCCTCCTGCACCCCAAACTTCTCATCCCTGCCCCAACCCAGAGCCCGCACCCCCAGATGGAGCCCTCATCCCCTCCCACACTCCAACCCCCTGCCCCAGCCCAGTGAGTGAGAGTGGGGGAGAGCAAGCCACCAAGGGAGGGGAAATGTAGTGAGTGGGGGGCAGGGCCTCGGGGGCGGGGCGGGGCTAGGTGTTCAGTTTTGTGGGATTAGAAAGTTGGCAACCCTACTAAAAAGATGCGTTTAAAACTTGTCTGTCAATTTCTACACTAGGAAAACATATGATCATGTCAACAAATGTGATGTTAAAATTTTTGCTGTTAGAGTGAACAAGGACCATTGTGTTTAAAAACATGTATAACATTAATAACGGCTGTATAGAAAGGATGTAGGGGGGTTAGACTAGATGACTCTCGTGGACCCTTCTAACGCTGTAGTTCTATAATTCTATGTCCAGCTACCCCGTTTTTAAACGTGACCTGTTCCTGTCTACTCTAGGTGCTAAGTCATGTTTAACGTCATGTTAATGAACACATTTTCCTGGTGTAGCTACAGAGAGACACTGCTTTGCCTTGGATAGACAAACCTGTGCATCAATCCACTGAAATAGCCCTGAAGATCTGCCCATATGCTTTGGAGTTTATTCTGCCATTGGCGTGTTTGAGCAAACATCCTGCTTTGGAACAAAGCCTCTCAATATGTCAACATATTCTCCTACGTGGGGGTCTCTTTTTATTGGCCACTTACAAAGCAGAGCACTCTAACATAGACGCTAACAGTTATATAACAAATAAGACTCATTTGACAAACAAAGCAGCTTCCACCAGATAGATCAAGGTTTTTTTTCAGAGTGATCCACAAGAGCCTCAGTTGTGAACCACCCAAAGGGGTTAAAGCTTCTCTGCTAAAACTCTCCATGTTCTTACACCACAGTGTAATTGGCAGCCCCAAGCCCATCTAGGTGTGGGCTCCAAGTAATGCAAGGATTTGACCTTGTGTTTTTATTTTAGGAATTAAAGGAGACCCTGGAGCATCAGCAAAAATAGGTGAGCACCTCTGAACTCATCAAAACATGTCAGGTTTGATATTCTAGTGCTAGTGCTTTAAATGACACAGGAAACGTACTGAGTGTAATTTCTTTGCATACTATGCCATGCTCTGCCTGTGGCCATCCAAATGTTCCCTCATCTTCAACAATTATATAAAGACTCAAACTAAATTCCTGGTCCCTGCTCCACCAGAATCCCATGTGTGGGGTGCGGTTACAAACTCTGGAGAAATGAGAGGGGCTCTTTCTGTGGCCATTTCAAACGACTTTTTTTTTTTTTTTTTTTTTTTAAACCTGCACTGTTTTAACGGGCATTTAATCCTTCATATAGCTGATCTGTTCTCTTCCTTAATTGGTGCTTTTAACTGGTTGAATGTTTTTGATCAGATGTCACTCTTTAACATTTCTTACCCACTGGGCATGGCCCTGGACCTTCATTTTACCCATGGGAGGGGAGAGATGTGGTAGTTCACGGGGGTTGCTGAACCTTCCTTCCCCTTGCATCCAGTGTTTCCACAGACCCCACTTTTATCATCTCTGATTTTCGCAAATCATTTGCTTGGTGCCTTTTAAGTAACAAATCTGCATGCGGCATTCTATCATGTAGGGTCCTGCTTGAGTTTTTATGGTAGGTCTAGTAGTGAACTGCTGCAACTTACTGTACCCTGCCATGTGCCACACTGTGGACCAGTTAGTCCAAAGACTCTGGCTTTTCTTCACCGGCAAAAAGGTCTGTGTCATGCAATAGCCATCTCGCTGTAAAACCTCAGTGAAGACAAGGCACTTGTAGGGTTTGCCATGAGGTAACTGGAGAAGGTTAGCTCTCACCCATGGTTCACCTCACCTAGCTATCTCACAGCAAAACCACAGTGCCTTATCTCTCTGTGCTGTTAGTGAGAGAGCTCACATGTATTAGTTACCCATGGGGGAACTAACACACCTTTCTTGACAGTGAAGACATAGCAGTGCCTTTTACCTTGGGCACTGAGCTTTGCAAAGGTAAGAACACAGTGGAGACAAGGCTCTACAAAGTCAACTCGCAGAGTGCTAAGTGCCTCTGGTAAGATGCCAAGCTCCTTTGCAATTCCTCCTGAAGTCACCACTCAATGGAGTTGGGCCCTAAGACAGTTTTATAAATAGCAGCCAGAGGAGTGGAGTTTAGGACTTTTGGAACCTATCACCAGACCACATTCATGGTTTTTATAATATCCTCTAACTCAGGATGTTTGGTACCATTTCTAAAACATTCCGCTCTGCCAATATTGGGAGTTATGGCAGATTCAGACACATGTTAGGAAAAGAGGAGGACTTAACTTGATGAGGTTTGGTTAATTCTTTGAAGCAGGGAACTTAACAAGACACAATTAAAGAATGTACGAACATACGATTCCACTCCCCTGCTATGGCAGGCAACCCCATCCTACAGTCCTGTTTATAAACATATCAAGCTGCATCTTAAAACTAGCTAGGTTGTTTGTCCTCCACTACGCCTATTGGAAAGTTGTTCCAGAACTTCACTCCTCTGATGGTTAGAACCCCCCTACTAATTTCTAGCTTATATATGACAGAGAGAGGAATCAAGTTGAACGCTAAATGTGTATTGTTTAAGTTAACCGTTAAAATGGCCAATTACTTTTAACATGAGTCTTAACAGATACAGGTGGGCTGCTGAATAGTCAACTGGCTGCATTTATGGAATAAGATACATCAGATAAATAGATTCAACTTTTATATTTTAGGTCTGAACATCTGTTTGAAAAAAACAGTTGCTTCCAGTTTTTAATCCATTTCCATTGTGTTCCTTTTCTTGCATAGCATTGAAGGATCTGGAAGATGCAGCTTGTAAAGAAGGTGAGTTTTTACTTTAATTACTGGCCTGTTATCTCCTTCCCATTCCAAGGGTGTAGTGACATACAGCTACTGCTAATGGCTATAGGTCAACTCCTGTTTGCCCTACTAACCTGAAAAGTCTTCTTGAAATTCTCACAAGAGTAAGGCAAATAGGATTTGGCCAAAAACGAGAGAGTCTGTTACCTTTGGGAGTTAATTACCAAAGATAGTAGGAATCCATTTTATTTTTACCCCTTTTAATTGGAGCAGCTGCAGCTAGTCAAAGTTCAGGGCACTGCAGGTATTTCCAATTAAGAGGACAAGTTGACAATGGAGTCTTGTACCTTTTAATGCAATCTTCTTTATTTATAAAGAACATACAAAGTCCTGTTTCTTCAAACACAGGAGGAATAAAAAAAACATGAGTGTTCTTGCTCACAGCTCCAAATGTTCAGCCAGCTTGTTTAGGCTGTGTGTGCCTAGCATTCTTTCTGCTTCTCCATGTCCCTGGGGTCCTTCCGTTTGTGCTGTGTGTGTGTGTCTCTCTCTCTCTCTCACACAAGCTCCCTTACCCAAAGACAATGCCCAGCAGAGCTCTCTGCCTACATAGCTCAAATTCTTGACTGCCACTGTGGTTTAGAACAGTGGTTCTGAACCTGTTTGTAAACCTTGATGGCCTCTTGCAACTCAGTAAATAGCTAAATTGTTGACATTCCACAACTCCTGTGCCATAGGGCTGGCTGGGCATGGCTCCCCGCTCCAGGTGGTGTGACCTGGTACATGGGGTTGCAGTACCACACAAGCAAATTTGGCCTGGCCAGCTCCTCCATTATCATGACAAGGGGGTTGGGGGACCAAACTTGTGTGATGTTGTGTCCCTCCATTAGGATGAGATAGGAGCCACCCCTGCAGGATGAGTGCAGTGCAGGCTTTGCAACTCTCCCCTCTCGATGGAGAATCCAGTCACCCTGCCTCTGCTCCCCAGGCCCCCTGCATCACCCCTTGACACATTTTGGTGACCCAAGTAGGGGCTGCACCCCATGCATTGAGAAACCCTGTTTAAACTGCTGTTTCTTATGTTTCACCTAAATGAAGGGCAGCTGCTACACTCATCAGCTGAAGGGTCTTTAAGCCAACCTAGGCCAGTGTGAATCGTTATCTCCTGTTTTCAGTTCCATGCTGAGGAATTTTACGTCCAAGAGGATCAGTTACATTTTACCCTTTTTAAATGGGAGTCAGGGCTTATGTAATAGTCCTGATGACAATGGTGTGGACATAGATGGTGAGATGAGGTAACATTTTTATCAGGGGATAAGATGCCCTTGGCTCAGTGAAAGCCATTCTGTTACAGTACATTTATATTTTGAAATTCCTGCTCTGACCAGGACTGAGGAACTGCAAGGAGCTGTTAGCCAAAGGGAATATTCTGAGCGGCTGGTACACCATCTATCCCAGAGGCTGTACTGCCATGCGTGTGCTGTGTGACATGGACACAGATGGTGGAGGCTGGATTGTAAGTAAGAATTGAGCATAATGATGCTCATCAGACAGCTTCATGTCTCAAAATGGGAGTCAACTCTTTCCAAGAGTGTTTGTTTTATATAGGTAAATAAAAGCAAGTGTATCCATAGAACATAGTGTCAGAGTGAAAATAAAATGCAATTCAATTACTATCTGATGGGCTAATTCTTAAATGAAAGCAAGACAGAATTCACTATTGCAGAGTTGTTCACTCTGTCCCCTTGCAAGTCACTATATTTGTGGGTATCTGGTAGGCCTATCTGATGCTCTGTTCTTGCAGCACCTTCTCTCTGCACTGCCCTCTCAGGGTTCAGCTCATGGAACCTGTTGTTCACAGGCAAAACTAAATGCAAGCAAATGATCAATGTAGCTGGTGTTGATTTTAATTTTGCTGAAAGCCTTTCAGTTAAGTTTCTTTTTTATAGAACAACTGATGTAAGATGCTAACATTTATGGGTAAATTCTCAGTGCTGGGCATGAGGCATTTAGATGGATCATTCCTATTAACAGCACACATCACTCAGAAATTCTCCAGAGATGCTATGAGACATAAAACTTCAGGTTAACTTTATCATTTTCCCACCTGAATTTTTTTAATTTCCTCTCAGGTCTTTCAGAGACGGGCAGATGGTTCCGTTGATTTTTTCCGTGACTGGGATTCATACAAGAGGGGTTTTGGAAGCTCGCTGACAGAATTCTGGCTGGGGAATGACAATATTCACCTATTAACATCTCTTGGTATAGACGTTATGGATACATTTTTTCCCTCTACAATTCTGTAACCAAGAAAGAAAGTTTATCACAAGGTGGAGCACACCAGTAGCACTGAAACTGCTGCCCAAATCCAAACTGGCTATTGCCTATAGAACAGTCCTGCCAGGAAAAGTTATCAAAACTAGTAACACCCTCTAGCTGTGCTGGCTGTAAGTAAGCTTGGTTACATTTAGAGATGGTAGAGGTGACTGAGTAGTGAATATCCAGCATCTGATCGTATGTTAAATCTAATCCTGCTCCCTCCTTGGGTAACTCAGACCCGCGCCATGTTATGTCATGTCATTTACAGAGACAATGGATGGAGTCCCATTGAAGTCAGTTGCAAAAATGTCATTGACTTCAATGGGGCCAGGATTATACCCAACTTCTCCAGAAGCTGAGACATCCAAACTGACACATCCAAATCCTGGCCAATTAACTGTTTCAGCAACGTAGCATAACTTCCTAAGGTACTGACCCGGCTCTTGCCAGAGGCTGTGATCCTGGGAATGAGTGGTGCAAGAAGCTATTAGGCTGTCATTGCCCAGAAGGTTAGCAAGCAGCAAAATAACCTTCTGGGCAATGACATCCTAATAGCTTCTTGCACCACTCATTCCCAGGATCACAGCCCCAGTGACAGGGATTCTCAGCTAACCAGTGGGGGCAAGACAGGTGCTGAGGTTGCCTTTTTCTGGTTCATTAGTGAACTGACTCTGGGCAGACCACGGAATGGTGAATGCTCCCTGTGACGGGTTGGATCACAGAAACCCACTTGGGAGCTGCCAGCTGATGTGCAAAGACTACTTCTGTTTCTATTCTCCCTGCCAGCTCACTGGTTTCAGCACTCTGTCTTGTTGAAGCCAGACACACCCATCTGCTCCAGACACAGACCCAGAGTCTGAATAACCTGTCCCAAAGCAGCAGGTTTACCTGAGAACAGCTCACAGAAGTCTGCTTGCCCTTAGCACTCAGATGCCCAATTCCCAATGGGGTCTAAACCCAAATAAATAAATTGTTTGCCCTCTATAACACTGATAGAGAGATATGCACAGCTGTTTGCTCCCCCAGGTATTAATACATACTCTGAGTTAATTAATAAGTAGAAAGTGATTTTATTAAATACAGATAGTAGGATTTAACTGATTCCAAGTAGTAACAGACAGAACAAAGCAAGTTACCCAGCAAAATAAAATAAAATGCGCAAATCTATGTCTAATCAAACTGAATACAGATAATCTCACCCTCAGAGATGCTTCAGTAAGTTTTTCTCAGACTGGACACCTTCCAGGCCTGGGCACAATTCTTTCCCCTGGTACAGCTCTTGTTCCAGCTCAGGTGATAGCTAGGGGATTCTTCATGATGGCTCCTCCCCCCCTCTGTTCTCTTCCACCCCTTTATATATCTTTTGCATAAGGCGGGAATCCTTTGTCCCTCTGGGTTCCCCCACCCCTCACTGGAAAAGCACCAGGTTAAAGATGGATTCCAGTTCAGGTGACATGATCACATGTCACTGCAAGGCTGCATTACTCACTTGCCAGCACACACATATACAGGAAGACTCACAGGTAAATACAGCCATCTGCAGACAATGGCTCTGGTTAATGGGAGTCATCAAGATTCCAAACCACCATTAATGGCCCACACTTTGCATAATTACAATAGGCGCTCAGAGTTATATTTTATACTTCTAGTTTTAGATACAAGAGTGGTACATTTATACAAATAGGATGATCACTCTCAGTAGATTATAAGCTTTGTGATGATACCTTTTGCATGAAGCATATTCCAGTTACATTGTACTCACTTATTATCATGTTTTTATAAAACTATTCCAGTTACATTATATTCACTTGTGTTTTTACAAAATCATATAGACTGCACGTCACACTCCCGATTCTGATCTATTAGCTGGAACAGAAGTGTTAGCTGTAGGTGCACTTTGCTAATGGGAAGTTGAGATTGGGGGTTGTATCTGGGTTAGCAGTGGTTCATAAATTGATGGCTTGGCCTGTGAAGATGAGGCACACACAAAAATAAACCCAAAATTATACAAGATGCTAATGGAATTTATTGAATATTTGCTAATCTTCATGTCTTCAACAGGAGCTAACGAACTGCACATTGACCTCCGAGATTTTGAAAATAACCATGTGTTTGCCAAGTACAAGTCATTCAAAATTTTAGACGAGACTGAGAAATACAAGCTGATTCTAGGAGACTTTATTAACAGCACTGCAGGTAGGTGATTGCCCTGTTCTGCACTGATCATACCAAAGGGAGCACATGCAAATAGAGCTAAAATGTACACGATCTTGTGGCTAAACGTGAAATCCCACCATCGGCAAAATCTGAGTTTATCCTCTTAGAAAATCACAGGCTCATGTTTAATTACAGCATCTGAAAATGCTACCCCCGACATAATCTGGGAAGATGCCACCTCAAGCATCATTTAGTTAAAGAATAGGCTTCCTGTGAATCTTTCATGCATATAGCAACAGAGAGTCCTGTGGCACCTTTAAGACTAACAGATGTATTGGAGCATACGCTTTCGTGGGTGAATACCCACTTCGTCAGACGCATGTGGGTATTCACCCATGAAAGCTTATGCTCCAATACATCTGTTAGTCTTAAAGGTGCCACAGGAATCTCTGTTGCTTTTTACAGATCCAGACTAACACGGCTACCCCTCTGATACTTTCATGCATATGAAGTCAGATTTGGGATTGTTACGATTACTCCTATGATGGTTCAGTGTCATAGGGCTAATGTAAAAAGTTTTCTCCAACAAGTCTGCAGTGAAAATAGTCTGAAATGATGATTCCGCAAGTGGGAGAGAGATAGGTATGGAAACCATAAAAGGGGCTTCTTGATTAAGAAAAGAGGTTGCATTCATTCTAGTGTTAAAATAGAGGCAGTCTAAGCCACTCTGCCAGCATAGGGGTTGAATAAACTGCTGGCCTAATTTAGAGAAACCCTCTTTCCACTCTCCTATTTGCTGAGAGTAATCGTACGCTACTCCTGCCACCTCCCACCAACAGCCTGATAGCAGGTCATAGGTACCCCGCAGGACTCAATGCTACCTCATTAGCTAGGTCGGGTTCTTGCTGGCAGCCAGCATTGGTAGAAGCCCTCTGTAAAGAAGGGGATGAGAAATGAAATGAGGTGTTTGGCCACATACACAAACATTCTGCATACCAAGGCATTTGGACTTGAACTTTAGGAGATGATTCTGGCGAGGAACACTGATATTTTCCTGTGTATGTGCAAGTCATGTAAGTGAAGGGAAGTCAGAGCGGTAACCTGAGCCACTGAAAAGTCTTTTGGGGTTAGTTTTCAGGGTTTAGAGATGTGTAAGCATGTCCCCCATGTAAACTAGGCCAGGTACGTTAATGGAAATAATACCTGAAGACATGTATAAAAGCTGTAAACCAATATGTTATGATCGTGACAAATTGACATGGCTCCTGTAAAGTAAAACTGTTTCTTCCCTATCAGAAGTGTCGTTTACTGCTTCTCATAACATAAGAATTAGGGGTCACCAAATGAAATTAATAAGTAGCAGGTTTAAAACAAATAAAAGGAAGTATTTCTTCACACAACGCACAGTCAACCTGTGGAACTCCTTGCCAGAGGATGTTGTGAAGGCCAAGACCATAACAGGGTTCAAAAAAGAACTAGATAAATTCATGGAGGATAGGTCCATCAATGGCTATTAGCCAGGATGGGTAGGAATGGTGTCCCTCGTCTCTGTTTGCCAGAAGCTGGGAATGAGCGACAGGGGATGGATCACTTGATGATTACCTGTTCTGTTCATTCCCTTTGGGGCACCTGGCACTGGCCACTGTGGGAAGACAGGATACTGGCCTAGATGGACCTTTGGTGTGACCCTGTAGGGCCATTCTTATGTTCTTAGAATTCTTTGAGCATGTCAACTAAACAGTGGATAAAAATATATATTTAGACTTTGAAAAAGTCTTTGAAATTTTGAGACCTTTCAAAAAAAGGCTATAAAGGACACTAAATAGTGATAGAGTGAGATGCAATGTATTAGTATGTAACAGAAATTGGTTAAAATAAGGAATAACTGGTCAATTTTGAACGTGGTTAAAGGTTAACACTATAATGCTGCAAGGATCTGGTGGTGTCTAATGTGTTTATTAATGACAGGGAAATCTGGATGAGTAATAAGGTGGCAACAGCTGCATCTGATAATCTTAAAAAAATTTTGTGTGAGGAACTTCAGAGGATCTAGCCCAGGTTGGTTGATGGTAGATGAAACTCACTGCTGACCCATGCAAAATAATACACCTCAAAAGGAATGATTTTCACTTCTCGTACACATTGCTGGGTTCTAAATTAGCTGCAGCCACTCAGGAAAAAGATCTGGGCATCACTGTGGCCATCTCAATGAAACTCATTATGCAGCAAAGCTTAAAAAGCAAGCAAAGTGTTGGGATGCATAAGGAATGAGCGAGCAAATACTGAAGGAATTATTTATAATGCAATTTTGTATGCCCTGAGGTGGAATACTGTGTCCAGTTCTGATCCAGATAACTCAGCAATACAACCTAAACCGAGAAGGTTCAGAAGTGAGCAACAAAAAGGATTAAAACTGGGATTTTGAAAGGAGCCTAAAGGCTTGTGTACAGGCAGAAGCTATTGCAAAATAAATTAGGGTGTGAATTTAAGTGCAATAGTTATACTACGCTAACTCCCTATGTGGACGTACTTCTCACTCACAGAGTGCCTTTGTGTATTCAGTTTAATCCACTGAATTAAGCTAAACCACAGAAAGGCACTTTTCATGCGAAATAAGTGTTCGTGCAGTGAGCTATTCTGTAATAGCTATTCTGGACTTCTGCCTCATGTAGACAAGCCCTGGGAATGTGAGGGTGCCCAAATCCCATTTAAACGTAATGGAAGTTGTGTGTCTGGCTCCCTCTTTAACACTCAGCCTAGAAGCCTGGAGACACTTCCACTGAAAGAGAGAATGAAAAGATTGGAACTGTATAGTCTGAAGAGGAGGCAAATGAGGGTGAATCTGCTCCTCCCATTTACCCTTCTCTTAATACAAACATAGGGCAATCTCCAATTAAAGTGAACAGCAGTAAATTTAAAACTTATAAAGGAAATATTTGTATATGCAAAACTTAATTAACCCATGGAACTAATGGCCACAGTATATCAAGACCAGCTGTTCAGTAAGATTCAGGAAAGGATGGGACATTTATATGGATAATTCGAATGCTCCCAGCTTTCTTAGGCAAGACATTATAAGGTATGTAAAACCTCACCCTTCAGGGCAGAAATCAGTCTCCTAACCGACACGGTTAGGGAGAAACATCCTCTGTGAGCAAATTACGGGACATGGTTGGAGACAGGAAAGAGTATTTGGTGGTGCCCTGTTCTAAACTGATCCAGCCCTACAGATACAGGGAATTGTAAGTGTGGGCCTCTGAGCTCTGCTTTACGATCAGCCCCACCCTTCTCTCTCCTCGGAGAAATGTCGCGTTACTGCAGCACCTGGCTTGTATTTCAAGGGCTTTGTTTTACCCCATGATATGGGAAATGAAGGATCTTACTCTAGAACCAGTAACTAAGTAACAACTGGGGTAAAAAGATCATTTTTGTTTTTATCACAGGTGATTCATTATCAATTCACAGGAACATGTTCTTTACAACAAAAGACCGTGATAATGATCTAGTTTCCTCGAATTGTGCTAGACTTTACAAGGGGGGCTGGTGGTACAGTAACTGCCATGCCTCAAACCTCAATGGGATGTATTGGCTGGGAGCCCATAATAGCACCGGAGATGGTATAAACTGGCACGCCAGCAAAGGCATCAACTATTCCTTCAAACTCTCAGAAATGAAATTTCGGCCTGTTCAGCAATGATGAGATGGCAGCACATATTCCTCCTGCTTTCCCAGGCCCATGTGAGCACATGTGGCAAAAACTGCAGAGAGGAACCAGCCAAAACCACCGGCCACTAGGAGCAGCTGCAGGAGCAGCCAAAGCAGGGACCTTCAGCCATTCACACAACTTCCTCCTGTTTCTCTACCCTCTGCTGATCTGTCTTTTGGCCACAACCCTTTCCTCAGTCTCTTAACCTCACCATCACACTTATTCCTCTTACCCTTTTCCCTAACCCTGCCCTCTCAGCCTCCTTTCCTGCAATGTCCCCTCTCCCTTCCCCTTTCTTTCCATTTAGCCGATTCCCTCCTAACGAAACACCCAACAACAAAAAAATCGTGGCACTAAAATGACATTTGCTGCCATTGCATTGTTCACTCTGCTTGTGTGTTCTAGCCCCCCCCACCACCACCCGGTGTCTGTCCTGTCAATGTAGATTGTGAGCTCTTCTGGGCAGGGACTGTCTGAGCTCTTCAGGGCCGAGCACTCTTGTACGGGGAGATTTTGGCAAACCAGTAAAATGCCTGAAACCCCTATTGCTTATTGCTAAAAGCAGCCAAGTCAGCAGGCCGCGAATTGGCCTATGCAGCAGCCTTAGCTTCACCAAGGCAGGAGGGGAGGGAGTTTTGGGTGCCACAGAAAGGGCAGCTTGACCCCGCGTCCTTCCTCATAAGAATTGTGTTTGAAGTTGCTGATACATGCATTTTAGAAGAGTAGGATGTGCTCTCAGGAATGTGTCTGACAGAGCCTCAAGGCTGCAAACTCTGGGAAAAAGCCACACCTGGTTAATCAATAATCAGAAGGAAACCTCTTGCTTGACCGTTGAAACTGCTTGCTTTACAAGTTTTCTTTAAGTGACATGTCATTGTATTACTAATGTATAAATAAGGAGGAAAAGTTTGAGGTAGCAGGACTCTCCCTCTGGATGCATTTTGTGTTCCCCACCGGCTGCTGCTGTGCGATTCGAGAGCCACACTCAGCTTCGGTAATGATTGAGGGTTGGGGGGGTGTTACTAACCGGTTGCGGACGTGTGTAAGTGCCTGAGACTAAGTAAAGTTTAGCTTTAAGTGACAGCACTCTTGTGTTGTACTGTTTGTGCCGCCATCGATCGGTCGGACGGCTGTGTCTCCCCTGATTTATTTCCTGACACCACCTCGCACAGAGTAAAAGTTACCAAGAGCTTTGGGTTGGAAGAACTGCGGGTAACACTCTGAAGCCCCATTCTTGGTTGGTTCCTAGGCACTGCCATAATAAATATGGGTAATAATACCGTATATGTCTGCACAAGCTTCTACATTGCAAATGCTTGCACTGGCATTGTGACAACACTTTGTGGATTGGGAGCTGTAAGAGGAAAAAAGGGGTACTTTGGAAGAGGAGCTGGAGAAACAAAAACCAAGTAAGACAATGAGCGACAGCAGGAGAGATGGCGTGGGAGTGTGGTTTTGCAACTACCATGAGGAAAGGTGGTTTTACAGCCTGGCCCAATAACCCTTTATAGGGTCACCGGTCTGTTGGAAGTGGGCACAAATGCTGGGCCCTACATGCTTCCAAGCTGACTGGGTCTGGACAGAGTCTAGCCACTATATCTAGCTCTGGGGTGCTAAGTCATATTCCCAGACTCCACCCTTGTGTCTGATGCCTCTAGTCGTAGATTTCCCCTGCCACACACACACAAAAGATTAGTGGAGGCGATAAGGAGAATGGCACAGGAAGTCCCACCCTCCTCACTGTCCCCACAAGTCCTGGCTTAACCAGAGATGACAACTCCCTTTTGGGGAGCGGCAACACCCCCCCCCCAGCTTATGGCCCCTGACCCTCAACAAGAAGGCCTGCTTTACCTAGCAAGGGAAGCCAGTAGAATTTAGTCAGTCCTTAAACCAGACCCTGAAAAGTTACCATCTCTCTGCTGACAACTCACGAATCTAATTCTCTACTCCTAACTAGTCTCCTGTCCAAGCTAAACTCTTTACCTGTCTCTCTGACATCTCCATATGGAGGTCTAGCTGTCAGCTCAAACTCAACGTGGCTAAAAGAGAGCTCTTAATCCTGCCCCCTCATGACCTCTCCAGAACTTCCTTCCTTGAGCACTGTGGGTAATATCACCATCTGGCCTGTCTCTCAGGTCCATAACCTGGGCATCACCTTCAACTTGAACCTCTCTGGAGGTCCTCACATCTAGGCTATGTCTAAATCTTCCGGATTCTTTCTGCATAATGTTGCTGTGATATGACTTTTCCAGTCCATCCATGTGGCTAAACTCATGTACTCCTTCAAAAACCTCCTTAAAATGCTCCTTTTCTGTAATGCCGACAAAGAACTTGACAATGGTTAGGCTGCTGGTGTGCTGAGGTGACTTCCTAGCCTGCTGACTAACATTGTCTCATTGTTTTCTTGTCCTCCCTCATCTGTCTAGCTGTCTCCACTTCTTGCCTTTTGTCTTATACTTGGGTTATATGCTCCTTGGGGCAGGGGACAACTTTTTTTGTTCTGTGTTTGTACGGCACCTAGCACAATGGGGTCTTGGTCCAGGATGAAGTCTCCCGGAAAATGGATAATACAAATAATTAATAATAAAAACTAATTCTGGACAGAACACTAAGGGTGGGATTTTCAAAAGCGCCTGAGAAAGTCAGAAGCAGAAGTCCCATTTTCAAAATCTCCTGGAGCCAGAGTCCTTCTAAGGTCAGTTGTTTAGCATGGACAAGGTACTACAGGCTGTCTCTTTATTCTGTGCCCCTAATCCCAAACACACAATGATCTCTAAACGTTTCTACCAGGACAATACAAAACAAGCAAAGGGTGAAAGGCCTTTTTTCCAGCTGGCTGGAAGTTCAGAGACATTTTCTTCTTTCATTTTGTTTATGTGAAGCCTACAGCTTCCAGTTCAAAAATTTTGGTTTAGGTTCATAATGTTTTTTCGACCAACTCTTTAAAGTCCTACCCTCCACCTCACATGGTTTCTCTGGAAAACAGCTGGCAAGCACTGCCAATATCATTGCTACCAGGGTCAGAAAAAAGGACCTTTGTTTTCTCACTGTCTTTACAAAAGCACTGATCAAACCTCTAAACATGGATTTCAAATTATTCCTCTTTTTCATGGCACCTGGAAGCCTTCACTGCGTCTATATGAGGCCATTTGACCTTCTCTGTGATACCTTTTTCCAGAGACCTCTTCACTGCTGCTTTACTTTACCTGCACTCCTTGTTCTTTTTTACAATCCCATCCTTGTCTGTAACAGTTGTGTTTTACAAAAAAAGCAAAACATTAACTCAGTCTGGATCAGAGGTTCTCAAATAGGGATCTGCAGACAACTTGCTGTCAATCTCCAGAGAGCCGGCTAGTTGCATAGTAGTAGGTCTCCTTCCTATATCCACCAGTTAAATTGCATTAAGAGAAGATATCATACTTTCCTAATACCACTTTGCCCCCTATGCAAGTGCTGTAGTTGCCACAGGGCTGTTACATGATCACGGATAGCAGTGAGATGGTTAGCACATTGGTCACGGGAAAGCCAATGCGCCAATCTCTGTTCTAAAATGTGGTTCTTCTTCGAGTGATTGCTCGTGTGTATTCCACAGTAGGTGTGTGTGCTCGCCACGTGCACTGGTGCTGGAAGTTTTTCCCTTAGCAGTACCCGTAGGAGGGGAGCACTGCTGCGACCCCTGGAGTGGCGCCTCTATATCGCGCTATAAGGGGAGCTGCGGACTCCCCCCACCCTCGGTTCCTTCTTGCCGCCAGTGAAGGTAGTGGGAACTTCATGCTCCAGCCTTGCTGTAGCTCTTATACTAGCCTTAGTAGTACTTGTCTTCTGCAATAGTTGGATAACTTCTTTAGTTAGTTGCCTGGTGCGGGGCATGCCCCGGGCCCCAGGCTTCACGTCGTGCGACTCCTGTCGCAGTTCTATGCCAAGAAGCGACCCGCACACTCAGTGTCTCCCCTGCTTGGGCGAGACCCACGTAACTGAGCGCTGTAAGATCTGTAGATCGTTCAAGCCTTGAACTAAACAAGAGAGAGAGATCCGGCTCCGGGCCCTACTAATGGAATCTGCGCTGGCCCCGGCACCGGCGCACCGACCGGACTCGGCACCGGGCACCACGTCCTCGGTGCGGAGTGAGGCTCCCTCCACCAGCCGGCACCGCTCGCCCACTAAGAAGCAGGGAACGACTCAGCGGCGCTGACAAAAAGACAGAGGTGAGGCCGGACCCGAGTTGGGCAGCCCACGATCCCCCTCGGAACCCAGACCTCCGACTCGCGCTGAGCGGAGTAGCCCGGTCCCGTCCGTGCGTGCCTCTCCCGTGGTACAAATGCACAGGCCACGCGTGACATCCTCTCCCTTCCGGTGCCGGGTGCGCTGCTCGAGACGGGCCCCCAGTCCCGAGGGAAGCCGCCATTGGGAGCACACCAGCCCTCCCCGGCACGACACAGTCCCCGCTCCGAGGACCGTGCGCCGCCCTGTTCGACGAGGTCCTCACATAGCTCGCGTCAGCCCTCCAACCTGCTCAGACTGGCTGACTCGCCCGTGCCGGAGTCTCGAGGGTCCTCCACACCCCACCGGGGGCACAGGGCACCGAGACAAGCAGCATCGATGCTCCTCCTCGAATCGTAGCTGCAGGAGCAGATCCCGATGCCACCGTCATAGACGCTCGAGTGCCCGCTCCGCCAGACACCATGCTCGGAGCTCCCCTCGAGCGTTACTGGCACCGAAGCGTCGTAGCTACGACCGCCGGGATGACTACAAGAGCAGCATCTCGGACGAGTACCGCTCCTCATCGTCGTCGAGGTCCAGATCTCGAGGTCGGCACCGACACAACCATAGACGCTCCCGCCGCTCTTACGGCCCCGTGCAGTCAACGGTGACCTCAGCCTCGGCACCCAGTCGCCCGTCCCCGAGCTGCACCGCCCCTCAAGAGCAATCTGCACCGCTCGGCACCCAAGCCGGTCAGTGGCAGGGGGCACTGTGGCAGGGGCAATGGTGTCAATGGGCACTGTGGCCACAAATGCCCGCCCAGGCGAGACCCCGCTCGGTAGCCGGAGCGTCCCAGGCCCATTCAGTGTCCCCCCCTCGACAGAGACAAAAGTCGACGGGTACCGAGCCGGCGGCACCGGGCCCGGATTCGGTCTTGGGGGTCGAATCACCGGCACCTCTCAATGCCCTGGGAGCCGGACTGGCCCCCTCGCCAGCACCAGAGGAGACCATAGTGGCCCCTCCGCCCATCCTACAGGAGGACTTTAAGGCTCATCAAGAGCTCTTCAAGTGGGTGGCCTCAAATCTCCAGCTCCAGGCTGAGGAGATGGAGGAGCCGTCAGACACTGTTTTTGATGTGCTGTCCTCCTCGGCACCGGGCTGTGTGGCCCTACCTCTCCACCGAGGGGTAGCCAACGTATCAACTGCCCTATGGCAAACCCCAGCTTCCTTGGCGCCCATCTTCAAAAAAGCGGAGAGGAAGTACTTTGTGCCGGCTAAGGGACACGAGTACCTGTACTCCCACCCGGCACCCAACCCCTTGGTGGTGGAGTCAGTGAACCACCGGGAAAGCCATGGTCAGCCCGCACCCACCCCCAAGGACAAAGATGCCAGGAGACTGGATTCTTTTGGCAGGAAGGTTTATTCTTCCGCGAGCTTCCAACTCAGAGTGGCCAACCACCAAGCCCTGTTGAGCCGGTATGACTTCAACTTATGGGGGTCTCTGCCAAAGTTCGAGCCTCTTCTCCCGGAGCAGGACAAAAAGGAGTTCAAGGCTCTGGTTGAGGAAGGAGCAGCAGCGGCGAAAGCAGCCCTCCAGGCCACCTCGGACGCAGCCGACACAGCAGCCCATTCGATGGCCTCAGCCATATCCATGCGAAGGGCGTCATGGCTTCTCCTGTCCGGGCTGGCTGCAGAGTCCCAGTCCCTGATGCAGGACCTTCCCTTCGATGGGAAAGCATTGTTTGCAGACCAAACCGATGTCCGCCTGCATGAGATGAAAGACTCCCGCACCACCCTGCAAACTCTGGGCCTATATGTCCCGCCAGCGAAGGACAAACCTAGGCTGCAGACCTCAGCACCTCCCGCTAGGGGCAGATATGAACCCCCGCCTAAGAGACTGAGGGAGCAGAGATGCAGGTCCCAGCATCAGTCCCGCTCGGCCCCGCAACCAGGCCCCTCGAAGGGCAGGAGGCAGGCGAAGAGGCGGTTTTGACTCTTTGCGGGGGACCACCGGGCCTGTTGCCACGGCCGCCCCCCAGTTAATAAAGTTTGTGTTCTGCAGCCGTTTATCTGCATTCCGAGTGGAGTGGTCCCGTATAACGTCGGACCAGTGGGTCCTCAGCACGATTTCCAGGGGCTACATGTTGCAGTTCGCCTCACCCCCCCTCCACCACCCCCCGCCCCGGGAAGGCCTCGGGGACCCGGAACAGGCCCTCCTCCTAAGCCAAGAGGTGGCGCGCCTCCTCGACCTGGGCGCGGTGGAGAGGGTACCGGTAGAATTCCAGGGCAAGGGGTTTTGCTCCCGGTATTTCTTGATCCCGAAGGTGAAAGGCAGACTCCGGCCCATCCTGGACCTGCAGAATCTCAACAGCTTTATGGTCCACTACAAGTTCCGCATGGTATCCCTGACCTCCATCATCCCCTCCTAGACCCGGGGGATTGGGTTCGCGTCCCTGGACCTCCAGGATGCGTATTTCCACATCCCTATTTTCGAGGGTCACAGGTGCTTCCTCCGCTTCCTGGTAGGGCGGGACCATTACCAGTTTGCGGTCCTCCCTTTTGGCCTTTCCACGGCCCCTAGGGTTTTTACCAAATGCATGGCTGTGGTGGCAGCCCACCTCCGGAGGAACGGGCTGCACATTTTTCCTTACCTGGACGATTGGCTCCTCAAGGGCAGCTCTCGGTCCCAGGTACAGGCCCAGATGCAATTCCTGCTGTCCACATGCGTGGGTCTGGGCCTAGTGGTAAACGAGGCCAAGTCCACATTGGTACCGGTTCAGCGCATACACTTCATAGGGGCTCTGCTAGACTCCTTAGAGGCCACAGCCTCTCTTCCCCGGGACAGGTTCGAGACACTCAAAAGTCTCGTAGCCTCGGTCACGACCTTCCCCGTGACGACGGCAAGGGTGTGCCTTCAACTCCTAGGTCACATGGCAGCATGCACGTCCGTGGTGCGACATGCCAGACTCAGAATGAGGCCCCTCCAACTCTGGTTGGCCTCCCAGTATTCCCAGTCCAGGGACAGCCTGGACAAGGTGGTCATGATACCACCCAATGTAGTGACCACTGTAGAATGCTGGTCCTTCCCGAGCAACATGCTGAACGGGATCCCTTTCCGAGAAATCCCTCCCTCACTAGACCTGGTGTCGGATGCCTCAGACCTGGGCTGGGGAGCCCATATAGGGGACATTCAAACCCAAGGCAGATGGTCGACCTTGGAGTTGTCTCTGCACATAAACGTCAGGGAACTCAGGGCGGTGCGCCTGGCGTGCATTGTGTTCAGTTTGCACCTTCGCGGGAAGGCGGTCAGAGTCCTCACGGACAACACGGCCGCGATGTATTACATCAACAGGCGGGGGGCACGGCTCCTCGGCCCTGTGCCGGGAAGCCCTGGACCTATGGGAGTTTTGCATAGCCCACGATATCTCCCTACCGGCCTTCCACCTACCCAGCCACGCAATGTGCAAGCCGATCACCTCAGCAGGGTGTTTTCCCACCAATACGAGTGGTCACTCCACTGGGAGGTCACCCAACAGCTCTTCCGAGAGTGGGGAGCTCCCCGGGTCGACCTCTTTGCTACCGCCTAGAACTGACACTGCCCCCAGTTCTGCTCCAGGGCAGGGACAGAGGGGGGCGATCTCCTCCGGTGGTCAGGCCAACTGTTCTATGCCTTTCCACCATTTCCACTAATAGGCAAGGTCCTGCAGAAAGTAAAGGCAGACAGGTGGATTATCCTCATAGCCCTGGAGTGGGCCCGCCAACTTTGGTACGGGACCCTTCCGCAACTTCTAGCGCCCCCCCCCCCCCCCCCCCCCCCCCCCCCCCCCCCCCCCCCCCCCCCCCCCCCCNGGATCTGAACCTAGTGCTCTCCCACCTCTCAGGTCCTCCCTTTGAACCCTTGGCCACGTGTTCCTGGTCCCACCTATCATGGAAAGTGCCATTCTTGGTGGCTATCACCTCAGCCCATCGGGTCTCGGAGCTTAGGGCCTTGACCTCGGAACCCCCATATACGGTCTTCCACAGGGATAAAGTCCAGCTCCGCCCACACCCTGCATTTCTCCCGAAGGCGGTCTCCGCCTTCCATATGGAGGAGGACATTTTCCTACCAGTACTCTGTCCTAAGCCCCATTCCTCCAACGAGGAGTGCCGCCTACACACGCTAGACGTACGTAGGGCGCTGGCCTTTTACCTGGACCGAACCAGGTCGTTCAGGAAATCCTCGCAACTGTTCATTGCATCGGCCGAGCGTATGAGGGGGCAACCAGTTTCCACCCAGCGCCTTTCCCGCCGGATCACCTCGTGCATACGTACGTGTTATGACTTGGCAGGGGTTCCCCCGCCGCCTATCGTAAAGGCGCAGTCTACGAGAGCGCAAGCCTCGTCGGCCGCCTATGTAACCCATGACCCTATCCAGGACATATGTAGGGCTGCCACATGGTCTTCTGTCCAAACCTTTTCCTCGCTGTATGCGATCGTCTCCCAAGCAAGGGATGATGCTGGGTTTGGTAGGGCGGTGCTCCGTCCCGCTAACTTTTAAACTCCTACCCGCCTCCATCAGATGTAGCTTGGAGTCACCTACTGTGGAATCCACAGGAGCAATCACTCGAAGAAGAAAGGACAGTTACCTGTTCCGTAACTGGCGTTCTTCGAGATGTGTTGCTCAGGTGTATTCCACATCCCGCCCTCCTTCCCCTCTGTCGGAGTTGTCTGGCAAGAAGGAACCAAGGGTGGGGGGAGCGCGCAGCTCCCCTTACAGTGCGATATAGAGGCGCCACTCCAGGGGTCGCAGCGGGGCTCCCCCACTACGGGTACTGCNAGAACCCCCGTATACGGTCTTCCACAGGGATAAAGTCCAGCTCCGCCCACACCCTGCGTTTCTCCCGGAGGCGGTCTCCGCCTTCCATATGGAGGAGGACATTTTCCTACCAGTGCTCTGTCCTAAGCCCCATTCCTCCAACGAGGAGTGCCGCCTCCACACACTAGACGTACGTAGGGCGCTGGCCTTTTACCTGGACCGAACCAGGCCGTTCAGGAAATCCTCGCAACTGTTCGTTGCATCGGCCGAGCGTATGAGGGGGCAACCAGTTTCCACCCAGCGCCTTTCCCGCCGGATCACCTCGTGCATACGCACGTGTTATGACTTGGCAGGGGTTCCGCCGCCGCCTATCGTAAAGGCGCAGTCTACGAGAGTGCAAGCCTCGTCGGCCGCCTATGTAACCCACGACCCTATCCAGGACATATGTAGGGCTGCCACGTGGTCTTCTGTCCAAACCTTTTCCTCGCCGTATGCGATCGTCTCCCAAGCAAGGGATGACGCCGGGTTTGGTAGGGTGGTGCTCCGTCCCGCTAACTTTTAAACTCCTACCCACCTTCATCAGATATAGCTTGGAGTCACCTACTGTGGAATCCACAGGAGCAATCACTCGAAGAAGAAAGGACAGTTACCTGTTCCGTAACTGGCGTTCTTCGAGATGTGTTGCTCAGGTGTATTCCACATCCCGCCCTCCTGCCCCTAATAATAATAATATATGGAGATATACCTATCTCATAGAACTGGAAGGGACCTTGAAAGGTCATCGAGTCCAGTCCCCTGCCTTCACTAGCAGGACCAATTTTTTTGCCCCAGATCCCTAAATGGCCCCCTCAAGGATTGAACTCACAACCCTGGGTTTAGCGGGCCAATGCTCAAACCACCACCGAGGGTGGGGGGGAGTGCGCAGCTCCCCTTATAGCGCGATATAGAGGCGCCACTCCAGGGGTCGCAGCGGGGCTCCCCCACTACGGGTACTGCCAGGGGGGGGAAATCTTCCGGCACCGGTGCATGTGGCGAGCACGCACACCTACTGTGGAATACACCTGAGCAACACATTGCGAAGAACGCCAGTTACGGAACAGGTAACTGTCCTTTCTTACTATGGAAAACATGGAGAAGCCCGGCTTGAGACTAAGGAAAACAACAAACATAAAATCTTCCTGAGAGAGAAAGTGGAGTCTCCCTCCTTCATTGAGATCCCCCTGAGCCTTGCTCCCAGCAGACAGCAGCACACTTCTCACAGCTAAAAGTTCAGTACACACAAAACAGAATCCTAGCTGCACAGAATCACAGCATCCTCATTCAGGCTTCCACTTATCGGGGAATGAAATTGCATCTGAGCTAAGAGGAGGTGTGGGCCTCTGACTGTGAAGCACAGCAACATAGAAGATGGAGCGGAAGGGCTGCCTCTTCCAGCGAAGCTCCCATACATCCATGCAGGAAAGACTTTTCCCTTTCTAGCACCTCGGCTCAGCTTGTAAACTGCTGGAAGAGGCCGAGGTTGATGCTCTGCTGACCCAAAGGGCAATCAGAAGGGAATACAGAGGCCCAATCTTTTTCCCACTGAAGTCAATTACAGATGCCCCAGTGACTTCCATGGGTGAAGAATTAAGCCCATAGCAGCTAAAATCAATGATAATTTCCCTCACGAGACTCGACTAGCCCTGATTGCTGCCTTTGTTCTGCTCATTTCCTATATTAATAGGCTGTCAATGTTAGATAATAAAATATCCCTACCCTTCCTGCTGGAGAAAAGAGAAATATGTTGGGTCAGCAAATGCAGCAACGCCAGAAATCTGAGCTTATTCATTTTTCTCTGTAGCTGCTTCACTCTTCTCTTCATGATACTCACACTTCTCTAAACACGACTTTCACTTCCCTTGACCTGATTCACACTCCCCTTTAAGCCAATGGCAGGTGTGTGTGTGCATATCAGAGGACAGTATTTGAGACCAGATTTACAAATTGTGGTGTCAAAGTAAGTCACTTAAATATGAGATTCATGCGCTTTAGTGAGATTTGGGCACCTATGGCCAGATTTTCAAATGATTTCAGCTTAGAGTATGTAGCGAGATGCCCAGTGAGATTTTCAGAATCTATGGGCGTTAGATACTTTGGCACTTTTAAAAATCCCACTACACGTCGATCTGCATCTTAGGATGCCTAAATAACTTTGAAATTCTGGCCCCTAGATCCTAATTTAAGGCACTCCCTAGGGATTTCAGGTGCCGAGCCTTAGGCACCCAGACTTGAAATTTTGACTCTTGACCACTAGTAATTATGTTTTGGAAGGTTCTCAGCACAAAATTTCACCATTTTTATTTCAGCAAAGTTTAGAGAGAAAAATCTAATTTTTCTGAAATTTCACAAAATGGGATTATAGAATTTCCCCCCTTCAGTGGGTGAATCAGTGATGTGTTGGTCTGTGTCCTTGCTGGGGAATTTTAATCACAGTTTACATTGAAGTTCACCAATAACGTAGAATATGTGATGTGAAAAAAATAAAAAGACAGTTAAAATATCCAAAATAGCCTTTTCCCTTTCCCCCGGCTTTGAGCCAATGTCGTTCTGTCAATGACTTGCTCCCTTCCACAGGAAGAAAGAACTGTTCCTTTATGACTACACTTCTACCAAAGTTGGAGAGAGTATTTATAATGCAGTAGCTGGACTCATCTCTTTGAAATATCCTGATGCATAAGATTAAAAAATAATACTTAGAAATGGGCTCAGGGTTCAAAATTCTGATCTAGGTTTCAAACACTCACAAAGTTAGATGCTGTTTTGACCTGGGGTTTTATTTGGAACCATCATCATCATCTTGGTCAATCACAAAGGGACGTGGCCTCCTTGCATATGGAGCACTACCTGGATGGATTTCTGGCTCTGTCCTTAAGGTTGTCTGGCTCGATATTCAGATTATGTCCATCACTGGCAATCTTATCTCTCCACCAAAACTTTTGGCACCCACCATGTGGTGGCATTCCTTGGTACACGCTTTGGGATTTGCTGGTCTTCCAGTCTAATAATAATACGTCCAAATCAAAAAAGCTGCTAAAACTGAACTAGTGCTGATGGAGGCAGTTGCTGGATTCAGTTTGAATTGTCTCATTTTGGATCTTGTCCTGCCACTTGATATGGAGCAGCTGATGGAGATGATGAGGCTCAAAAACATCAATCTGGTGTTTGTCAACCTTCCTCAGTGCACACATCTTACTTCCATATAGTGGAATTGGTATGCAGCTTCATGGTACGTTTGATGTCACAACATCCCCACAGATACTGCTGAAGGACCCGCAACATGACAGCAGTTGCCACTGTACAAGTGTCCACATTTTTTGAGCATCCTTCAGCACTATCTATGACACTTCCCAAATATTTAACAGTTGCCACCTGCTCTATGTTCCATCCAGAGACATTAATACTCAGGAGCCAGCAAAGAGAGCTGTAAACAGGGGAGTTTGCAAGGGGAGTTTGCAGGGGAGACTAAGAGACCTAGGCAGAGGAATAGACAGGCTAGTGAAGGGAGTGGGTGGTGTTCTGCCGGTGTTCTGGTGCCTGTTGGGGGTTTGTTTTGGTTTGTTTCCCAGGTTTTAGGTGGGAAGGCTATGACCGATACAGAGGCAGCAGTGGAAGACACAAGGAAGATGACTGGATGTGGAAGCTGCGGCATGTACATGATCCTGGAGGGGGTACCAGAAAAGTGTTTTGTCTGCATGAAGTGCTGCCTGATAGAGCTGATGGAAGAAAAGGTCCGAGGATTGGAGATGCAGGTGGAAACTCTGGTTGAGTTTAGAAGGGGGTTCGAGCAGATGATGGAGCAAAAACATGAGGAGGCTGAAGGGAAAAGCTCAGACTTGCACATGGAACCAGGACCAAAGAATTCTGAGGGGAGACTGCTGGGTGAGGAAAGTGGACAGTGGAAGCATGTGACTAAGAGAACCAGGCAGAGGAAAAGACGGGCTAGTGAAGGAGAAATAGAGCTCAGGAACAGGTTTGAGGAGTTGGAAAATGAAGAAGGGGCACAGCAGGTGGTTGCTGAAGGTGAGAGGGCAAGGAAGAAGAGAAGAGCAGCTAGTCCTATAGGAAGAGGGGAAGAGTCAATGGAGATAACAACACCAAATATGAGCCCCAGGAGGATACGGGATGGATTGCAGAGGATTGCAAGGGACAATAGAAATCGAGAGGACTTGCAGCCAGAGGGAACAGGGGATAGACCGGAGAATCGCACCATCACCAGGAAAAGGCAGGTCTACGTGATTGGGGACTCCTTACTGAGAAGAATAGACAGGCCTGTAACTAGAGCTGATCCGGAGAACAGAAGGGTGTGCTGTCTGCTAGGTGCTAAGATACGGGATGTGGACCTGAGGCTGAAAAGGATCCTAACGGGAGCGGGAAAGAATCCGCTGATTGTCCTTCATGTGGGAACAAATGATACGGCTAGATTCTCGCTGGAACGTATCAAGGGAGACTATGCCAGGCTGGGGAAGACGCTTAAGGAAATCGAGGCTCAGGTGATCTTCAGTGGGATTCTGCCTGTTCCTAGAGAAGGGCAACAAAGGTGTGACAAGATTATGGCGATCAACAGATGGCTCAGGCAGTGGTGCTATAAGGAGGGCTTTGGGATGTATGGCCACTGGGAAGCATTCATGGACAGAGGACTGTTCTCTCGGGATGGACTTCACCTGAGTAAGGAGGGAAATAGACTTCTAGGATGGAGGCTGGCACAACTGATTAAGAGAGCTTTAAACTAGGAATTTGGGGGAGATGGTTGGGAGATGTCCAGGTAATCTCCACGCCGGAATTTAACATTGAGAGGGAAGAAAACAAAGTAAGAAAGGATACAGCCGTGGGTATGAGAATGGACATAAGGAGGAAGGGTAGTGTAGATACCAGTCTAATAGGTGATACTGGTGGTAGAATGTCTGTGCCTAATCGGGTAAAGAATGTCAGTGAAGCCAAACGGCAAAAATTAAGATGTTTGTACACTAATGCGAGGAGCCTAGGTAACAAAATGGAGGAACTAGAGCTACTGGTGCAGGAAGTGAAACCAGATATTATAGGGATAACAGAAACATGGTGGAATAGTAGTCATGACTGGAGTACAGGTATTGAAGGCTATGTGCTGTTTAGGAAAGACAGAAATAAAGGCAAAGGTGGTGGAGTAGCATTGTATATCAATGATGAGGTAGACTGTAAAGAAATAAGAAGTGATGGAATGGATAAGACAGAGTCTGTCTGGGCAAAAATCACATTGGGAAAGAAAGCTACTAGAGCCTCCCCTGAGATAGTGCTTGGGGTGTGCTACAGACCGCCGGGATCCGATTTGGATATGGATAGAGACCTCTTTAATGTTTTTAATGAAGTAAACACTAATGGGAATTGTGTGATCATGGGAGACTTTAACTTCCCAGATATAGACTGGAGGACAAGTGCTAGTAATAATAATAGGGCTCAGATTTTCCTGGATGCGATAGCTGATGGATTCCTTCACCAAGTAGTTGAAGAACCAACAAGAGGGGATGCCATTTTAGATTTGGTTTTGGTGAGTAGTGAGGACCTCATAGAAGAAATGGTTGTAGGGGACAACCTTGGTTCGAGTGATCATGAGCTAATTCAGTTCAAACTAGATGGAAGGATAAACAAAAATAGATCTGGGACTAGGGTTTTTGATTTCAAAAGGGCTAACTTTAAAGAATTAAGGAAATTAGTTAGGGAAGTGGATTGGACTGAAGAACTTGTGGATCTAAAGGCGGAGGAGGCCTGGAATTACTTCAAGTCAAAGTTGCAGAAACTATCAGAAGCCTGCATCCCAAGAAAGGGGAAAAAATTCATAGGCAGGAGTTGTAGACCAAGCTGGATGAGCAAGCATCTCAGAGAGGTGATTAAGAAAAAGCAGAAAGCCTACAAGGAGTGGAAGATGGGAGGGATTAGCAAGGAAAGCTACCTTATTGAGGTCAGAACATGTAGGGATAAAGTGAGAAAGGCCAAAAGCCATGTAGAGTTGGACCTTGCAAAGGGAATTAAAACCAATAGTAAAAGGTTCTATAGCCATATAAATAAGAAGAAAACAAAGAAAGAAGAAGTGGGACCGCTAAACACTGAGGATGGAGTGGAGGTTAAGGATAATCTAGGCATGGCCCAATATCTGAACAAATACTTTGCCTCAGTCTTTAATGAGGCTAATGAGGAGCTTAGGGATAATGGGAGGATGACAAATGGGAATGAGGATATGGAGGTAGATATTACCACATCCGAGGTAGAAGCCAAACTCGAACAGCTTAATGGGACTAAATCGGGGGGCCCAGATAATCTTCATCCAAGAATATTAAAGGAACTGGCACATGAAATTGCAAGCCCACTAGCAAGAATTTTTAATGAATCAGTAAACTCAGGGGTTGTACCGTACGACTGGAGAATTGCTAACATAGTTCCTATTTTTAAGAAAGGAAAAAAAAGTGATCCGAGTAACTATAGGCCTGTTAGTTTGACATCTGTAGTATGCAAGGTCTTGGAAAAAATTTTGAAGGAGAAAGTAGTTAAGGACATTGAGGTCAATGGTAATTGGGACAAAATACAACATGGTTTTACAAAAGGTAGATCGTGCCAAACCAACCTGATCTCCTTCTTTGAGAAGGTAACAGATTTTTTAGACAAAGGAAACGCAGTGGATCTAATTTACCTTGATTTCAGTAAGGCATTTGATACGGTTCCACATGGGGAATTATTAGCTAAATTGGAAAAGATGGGGATCAATATGAAAATTGAAAGGTGGATAAGGAACTGGTTAAAGGGGAGACGACAACGGGTCATACTGAAAGGTGAACTGTCAGGCTGGAAGGAGGTTACTAGTGGAGTTCCTCAGGGATCGGTTTTGGGACCAATCTTATTTAATCTTTTTATTACTGACCTTGGCACAAAAAGTGGGAATGTGCTAATAAAGTTTGCGGATGACACAAAGCTGGGAGGTATTGCTAATACAGAGAAGGACCGGGATATCATACAGGAAGATCTGGATGACCTTGTAAACTGGAGTAATAGTAATAGGATGAAATTTAATAGTGAAAAGTGCAAGGTCATGCATTTAGGGATTAATAACAAGAATTTTGGTTATAAATTGGGGACACATCAGTTGGAAGTAACAGAGGAGGAGAAGGACCTCGGAGTATTGGTTGATCACAGGATGACTATGAGCCGCCAATGTGATATGGCCGTTAAAAAAGCTAATGCGGTCTTGGGATGCATCAGGCGAGGTATTTCCAGTAAAGATAAGGAGGTGTTAGTACCGTTATACAAGGCACTGGTGAGACCTCATCTGGAATATTGTGTGCAGTTCTGGTCTCCCATGTTTAAGAAGGATGAATTCAAACTGGAACAGGTACAGAGAAGGGCTACTAGGATGATCTGAGGAATGGAAAACCTGTCTTATGAAAGGAGACTCAAAGAGCTTGGCTTGTTTAGCCTAACCAAAAGAAGGCTGAGGGGAGATATGATTGCTCTTTATAAATATATCAGAGGGATAAATATCAGGGAAGGAGAGGAATTATTTAAGCTTAGTACCAATGTGGACACAAGAACAAATGGATATAAACTGGACATTAGGAAGTTTAGACTTGAAATTAAACGAAGGTTTCTAACCATTAGAGGAGTGAAGTTCTGGAACAGCCTTCCAAGGGGAGTAGTGGGGTCAAAAGACATATCTGGCTTCAAGACTAAGCTTGATAAGTTTATGGAGGGGATGGTATGATGGGATAGCCTAATTTTGGAAATTAATTGATCTTTGATTATTAGCAGGTAAATAGGCCCAATGGTCTGTGATGGGATGTTAGATGGGGTGGGATCTGAGTTACTACAGAGAATTCTTTCCTGGGTGCTGGCTGGTGAGTCTTGCCCACATGCTCAAGGTTTAACTGATCGTCATATTTGGGGTCGGGAAGGAATTTTCCTCCAGGGCAGATTGACAGAGGGCCTTGAGGTTTTTCGGCTTCCTCTGCAGCGTGTGGCACGGGTCACTTGCTGGAGGATTCTCTGCACCGTGAGGTCTTTAAACCACGATTTGAGGACTTCGGTAACTCAGATATAGGTTAGGGGTTTGTTACAGGAGTGGGTGGGTGAGATTCTGTGGCCTGCGCTGTGCAGGAGATCAGACTAGATGATCATAATGGTCCCTTCTGACCTTGAAGTCTATGAGTCTGAGTTGTAATCTGGAGCTGGGGGCATGCTACTTCTTGCCCAAACCAGATTGGGCCATCAGCTGCAGCGATTCACCAAACTGGGACAACAAGGCAATGTCATCTGACTTCAAAGCAGAATGGTGTTCAGCTCAATGCCACCAACTGCTGCTCCTCAAGCTTATCCGTCAACCAATCAATGCCGATACTGAACTTTGATGGTGACAGAACACAGTCGTACCAAACGCCCATGGAGATAGGAAATCAAGACATGTATCTGCCATTGACTCAAATACAACTTTCCTTTCCATTATAGAGCTCTTCTACCAATGTCTTGACCACATTCCAAAGTCAAACCCACTCAGCCCTAGCTTTTGCTCTCCACTAATGTGCCTTTGGAAACTCAACTTGTAGTTTCAATTTGGGCTTATCTAGGATCTTAATTAAAAGCACACTTTGTATTTGGTATTTAGTTTAGGTGCCCTTGGCTAACAGCCTCTTACTTCAGAGGTCACCAAATTCAAACAGTTTCTGTGACGCATGGCTAGAAAGGGTTAAACATCCTGCAAAATAAGTAACCCTCAGAAGACATGGAGGGAGATAATGTTTGTGGTTTTGTGTATTTACATATGTATGATTAGGGTCCACAATGTAATCAACTGTCCCTGTCTATGCTGTATTCTGATATCATTTAAATGAATTGTAAACACAGGATATCTCTGTATTCATCTCTCTTTGAAATGTACTGTGAATGGTGGAGGAAAAAGCAAATGGCCTTATGTTAATTCGTATAGCTAAGTACCAGTGATGGACCTCCTTCAAAGTCCTCATAATCACCTTTTGTTCCCTGAGGGAATCCCAACTTGTCAAAGAGGACATGAAATTGTATAAAAGATCCTTGGGTCCTGATTCTGTCATCTCAGATCTGCTTAGACTTCATCAGGGGAAGTTTGAGTCGCAAAACTGAGGTCCCAGTTATGCTGGTACGCCCTGAATATGAGATTTGGACATTGGACTATGACCTATGAACTATTTCTAAAAGAACTCTTTGCAACTACAAAGCTCACCATCTCTGCTGTGAATCTGAACCTCAATTAATTGAACTCATGTCTGTATGTACATTGATCTTTTAACCATACTCTCTTTCTTTTGTTTTTTAATATATTTTAGTTTAGTTAATAAGAATTGGCTGTAGCATGTATTTGGGTAAGATCTGAAACATTCATTAACCTGGGAGGTAATGTGTCTGATCCTTTGGGATTGGTCGAACCTTTTCTTTTATATGATAAAATAAGATTTACAGAAATTGTCATTATATTTGACATGGGTACCTGGATGGAGGCCTGAGGGTGGATCACTTTAAGGGAACTGTGTTGTTTGGACTTCTGAGTAACCCGTGAGGTAATAAAGAAGCTGTTTTATGCTGGCTTGGTGAATCTAGGTATTGGAATATCCACCAGCTTTTGGGGGTTTGGCTGCCCCATTCTTTGCAGTTCACCCTAATTGAGTGACCACAGCTAGGTCCCCACTAGGACCCCAGTCACAGTGGCGTAGTCGTGCTTGGATACACATTACCACAGGTTAATTGGGTTTTTGGATCAGAACCACACGCTTGTCAAAATTTGTTTTTGATATTGGAGAGTTTAAGGGTTAAAAATCAGTTACAGTGAGTTACCCATGATCAACGTCCTGGCAGAAAAAGCCTGGAAGAATTTTGCTTACAGAGAGGATTGTATTTTAAGCAAAGGCCCCAGAGCAGGAACTGAAAAATCTGTTAATTGCCAGTTTTAAGGAAGCAGACCCAGTGAAAATGCTTGCAGTGAGAAACCAGCAGCTACAACTTGAATAAAAGCAAAAAATAGCTGATATGGAAGGAGAAGCTGCTGAAAGAGAATGCCTGTGTTTTGAACATGAACAAAAATGGCACATATTTGATTGCAGGAACTAGAAGCTAAGGCAAAAACTAAGTTAATCTCCAACTCAAGAGAAAAAAGGAACAACAGGAACTGTATCATACTGAAAAACCAGTTCCTCTCAACAACAAAGATGGGGGTAGAATCTATCCAGTTTGTAACAATGTTGGTGTGTTATTTGACTCTAAGCAGTTGTCTGTGTGTAACCAAATTTACCGCAACACTGTCACCTTTGATGTAAATGCTTTTACTGTGAGCTCAGGTGAAGGTAACCCCATAAATTGTGCAGAGAATGTAAACGTCAATGGTAAAAGCTGTTTAGGGCAAATTACAGTTTCTAACATCACTCTTGTTAAAACAGATTTTGTCCAAGAGGAAGATTATTTACCACATCAGAGTGTGAATATCATAATCCTCTCTGAGTTTGCTGTACGTGTGCCTTTAGCCAGAATCCATCTTGACTGGAATGGTGTTAAACACGAAGTTATCGCTGGTGTAAGGAAGTTATTGCCTAAGGGTCTTTTGATTGGGGATGATATTAAAACGTTGTTCAGTCAAGCTGATGACATAAACCAGTCACAGGAAAGAAATAATCCTGAATCTGTGTCTACTAGGGGCAAGGATTTGCCTGTGAAGAGTTTCTCCAAATGTCTGTCTTAGGAAGATAGCAGTTTGTCTGTGCAAAGAAGCAGTGCATCTGTGGAAGAAATTTCTGAGTGTCTGTCTGGTATCTCAGGGTATGTCTACACTACGAAATTAGGTCGAATTTATAGAAGTCGGTTTTATAGAAATCGATTTTATACAGTCAATTGTGTGTGTCCCCACACACAATGCTCTAAGCGCATTAAGTCGGCGGACTGCGTCCACAGTACCGAGGCTAGCGTCAACTTCTGGAGCGTTGCACTGCGGGTAGCTGGGGGTAGCTATCCCACAGTTCCTGCAGTCTCCGCCGCCCATTGGAATTCTGGGTTGAGATCCCAATGCCTGATGGGGCAAAAACAGTGTCTCAGGTGATTCTGGGTACATGTCGTCAGGCCCCCACTCCCTCCCTCCCTCCCTCCCTCCCTCCGTGAAAGCAACGACAGACAATCGTTTCACGCCTTTTTTCAGCCCAGACGCCATAGCACTGGGATCATGGAGCCTGCTCAGATCACCGCGGCAATTATGAGCACTATAACCAGCACGCGCATTATCCTGGAGTATATGCAGAGCCAGAATCTGCCAAAGCAAAACCAGGCAAGGAGGCGGCGGCAGCGCGGTGACGAGAGTGATGAGGAAATAGACATGGACATAGACTTCTCACAAAGTACGGGCCCCAGCAATGTGCAAATCATGGTGTTAATGGGGCAGGTTCATGCCGTGGAACGCCGATTCTGGGCCCGGGAAACAAGCACAGACTGGTGGGACCGCATAGTGTTGCAGGTGTGGGACGATTCCCAGTGGCTGCAAAACTTTCGCATGCGTAAGGGCACTTTCATGGAACTTTGTGACTTGCTTTCCCCTGCCCTGAAGCGCCAGAATACCAAGATGAGAGCAGCCCTCACAGTTGAGAAGCGAGTGGCCATAGCCCTGTGGAAGCTTGCAACGCCAGACAGCTACCGGTCAGTCGGACATCAATTTGGAGTGGGCAAATCTACTGTGGGGGCTGCTGTGATTCAAGTAGCCCACGCAATCAAAGACCTGCTGATATCAAGGGTAGTGACTCTGGGAAATGTGCAGGTCATAGTGGATGGCTTTGCTGCAATGGGATTCCCTAACTGTGGTGGGGCGATAGATGGAACCCATATCCCTATCTTGGCACCGGAGCACCAAGCCAGCGAGTACATAAACCGAAAGGGGTACTTTTCAATGCTGCTGCAAGCACTGGTGGATCACAAGGGACGTTTCACCAACATCAACGTGGGATGGCCAGGAAAGGTACATGACGCTCGCGTCTTCAGGAACTCTGGTCTGTTTCAAAAGCTGCAGGAAGGGACTTTCTTCCCAGACCAGAAAATAACCGTTGGGGATGTTGAAATGCCTATAGTTATCCTTGGGGACCCAGCCTACCCCTTAATGCCATGGCTCATGAAGCCATACACAGGCAGCCTGGACAGTAGTCAGGACCTGTTCAACTACAGGCTGAGCAAGTGCAGAATGGTGGTAGAATGTGCATTTGGACGTTTAAAAGCGCGCTGGCGCAGTTTACTGACTCGGTTAGACCTCAGCGAAAACAATATTCCCATTGTTATTACTGCTTGTTGTGCGCTCCACAATATCTGTGAGAGTAAGGGGGAGACGTTTATGGCGGGGTGGGAGGCTGAGGCAAATCGCCTGGCCGCTAATTACGCGCAGCCAGACACCAGGGCGATTAGAAGAGTACAGCAGGGTGCGGTGCGCATCAGAGAAGCTTTGAAAACCAGTTTCATGACTGGCCAGGCTACGGTGTGAAAGTTCTGTTTGTTTCTCCTTGATGAACCTCCCCCCCGCCCCCGCCCGGTTCACTCTACTTCACTGTAAGCTAGACACCCTCCCCTCCCCCCTTCGATCACCGCTTGCAGAGGCAATAAAGTCATTGTTACTTCAAATTCATGCATTCTTTATTAATTCACACAAATAGGAGGATAACTGCCAAGGTAGCCCAGGAGGGATGGGGGAGGAGGGAAGCGCTGGGTGGGGTGGGGGAGGAGGGAAGGACAAGGACACCGTGCACTATAAAACTTTAAAACTTTAAAAATTAGAAACTTCAAAACTTATTGAAGGCCAGCCTTCTGCTGCTTGAGCAATCCTCTGGGGTGGAGTGGCTGGGTGGCCGGAGGCCCCCCCACCGCGTTCTTGGGCGTCTGGGTGAGGACGCCATGGAACTTGGGGAGGAGGGCTGTTGGTTACACAGGGGCTGTAGTGGCGGTCTGTGCTCCTGCTGCCTTTCTTGCAGCTCAACCATACGCTGGAGCATCTCACTTTGATGCTCCAGCAGTCGGAGCATGGACTCCTGCCTTCTGTTCTCAATCTGACGCCACCTCTCAGATTCAGCCCGCGATTCAGCACGCAACCTCTCCGATTCAGCACGCGATTCAGCCCGCCACCTCTCCTCGCGTTCAAACTGTGCTTTTCTGCAGTCAGACATTGTCTGCCTCCAAGCATTCTGCTGAACCCTGTCAGCGTGGGAGGCCGTCTGGAGCTCCGAGAACATTTCATCCCGAGTTCTCTTCTTCCTCCTTCTAATCTTCACTAGCCTCTGCGAAGGAGAAACATTTGCAGCTGGTGGGGGAAAAGGGAGATAGGTAGTTAAAAAGACACATTTTAGAGAACAATAGGATCACTCTTTCCCGTTAAACCTTGCTGTTCACATTACATAGCACAAATGCTTTCGTTACAAGGTCGTATTTTGCCTCTATTTATATTGAGGGTCTGCCGATTTGGTGTGAGAGATCACTCACGCAGGGCCAGGCAACAGAATTCGGCTTGCAGGCAGCCATGGTAAGCCACAGTCTTTTGGCTTCTTTAACCTTAATAACATGTGGGAATGGTTTCAAACAGCAGCACCCTCATTTTCCATACCAAGCAGCCGTTGGGTTGGCCATTTAAAATGGTATGGCAATTTAAAAGGAGGGAGGGATGCGGTTGCCGGGTTAACGTGCAGCACAAACCCAACTAACCCCCCCCCCCCCCCCCACACACACCCAATTCCCTGGGATGATCACTTCACCCCTCCCCCCACCGCGTGGCTAACAGTGGGGAACATTTCTGTTCAGCCGAGCAGGAACGGGCACTCTGAATGTCCCCTTAATAAAAGCACCCTATTTCAACCAGGTGACCATGAATGATATCACTCTCCTGAGGATAACACAGAGAGATAAGGAATGGATGTTGTCTGAATGCCAGCAAACACCGGGACCATACGCTGCCATGCTTTGTTATGCAATGATTCCAGACTACGTGCTACTGGCCTGGCGTGGTAAAGTGTCCTACCATGGCGGACGGAATAAGGCTGCCCTCCCCAGAAACCTTTTGCAAAGGCTGTGGGAGTACATCCAGGAGAGCTTTCTGGAGATGTCCCTGGAGGATTTCCGCTCCATCCCCATACACGTTAACAGACTTTTCCAGTAGCTGTACTGGCCGCGAATGCCAGGGCAAATTAATCATTAAACACGCTTGCTTTTAAACCATGTGTAATATTTACAAAGGTACACTCACCAGGGGTCCCTTGTCCGCCGCCCTCAGGGTCCGGGAGCACACCTTGGGTGGGTTCGGGGGTTACTGGCTCCAGGTCCAGGGTGAAAAACGTATCCTGGCTGTTGGGGAAACCGGTTTCTCCGCTTCCTTGCTGTGAGCTAACTTCAATCACTTCATCATCATCTTCCTCGTCCCCAAAACCCACTTCTGTGTTGTGTGATTCTCCATTGACGGAGTCAAAGCACAGGGTTGGGGTAGTGGTGGCTGCACCCCCTAGCATGGCATGCAGCTCGGCGTAGAAGCGGCATGTCTGCGGCTCTGCCCCGGACCTTGCGTTTGCCTCTCTGGCTTTGTGGTGGGCTTGCCTTAGCTCCTTAATTTTCACGCGGCACTGCTGTGCGTCCCTGTTATGGCCTCTGTCCTTCATGCCCTTTGAGACTTTTTCTAATGTTTTGGCATTTCGTTTACTGCAACCGAGTTCAGCTAGCACGGATTCGTCTCCCCATATGGCGAGCAGATCCCATACCTCCCGTTCGGTCCATGCTGGAGCTCTTTTGCGATCCTGGGACTCCATCATGGTTATCTGTGCTGATGAGCTCTGCGTGGTCCCCTGTGCTGTCCACGCTGGGCAAGCAGGAAATGAAATTCAAAAGTTTGCGGGCCTTTTCCTGTCTACCTGGCCAGTGCATCCGAGTTGAGAGCGCTGTCCAGAGCGGTCAGAAATGGAGCACTCTGGGATAGCTCCCGGAGGCCAATACCGTCGAATTGCATCCACACTACCCCAAATTCGACCCGGCAAGGCCGATTTCAGCGCTAATCCCCTTGTCGGAGGTGGAGTAAAGAAATCGATTTAAAGAGCCCTTTAAGTAAAAAAAAAGGGCTTCGTGGTGTGGACGGGTCCAGGCTTAAATCGAGGTAACTCTGCTAAATTCGACCTAAAATTGTAGTGTAGACCAGGCCTCAGAAGTGAATCTGGCATTCGATAAGGCTCAGGAAGATGTTTCTCTAGAGCAAATTAAAGTTGGCGATCAGGTTAAAGCCCTAACTGAGGAAGGAAGGGTTACAGTCTTGGCGAGTGATGGATTGTTGGAAGGTTAGTGGAACATAAGTATGTCAATACCTTACCTGTTACCAGTGTGGAGAATTGTGACAGTGAAGGAAATGTTCCTGTGTCTGTTAGGGGTAATGACTTGCCCATATGAAGGGAGCTACCCCAATCTCCAAGCAATTGTTTGTGAATAGCCATGTGTGCTGGGACAAAGGAAAGGATATCCCAACCTGTTTGTCTGTTAAAGAGGAATGTTTTTCCAGCTCTTTTCTGCCTGCAAAGCCTGTCAGCCTATGATGGTTGACAATTTATCAGTAGACCCAGAGTTGATTCTGGATTCAACTAAAGCCCAGGAAGGAAGTGGTCCTGAATTTCTGTCTGCTAGGGATGGTGACATTGTAACTAGGTTGCATTCAGTTAATGTTATAAATAGCTCCCAGAGACCAAGAGATTCTGGTGCTTCTATTTTGTGTGTTGCTAGTGTGTTGGTGGGTAAAGGGGGGAGGGATAGCTCAGTGGTTTGAGCATTGGCCTGCAAAACCTAGGGTTGTGAGTTCAATCCTTAAAGGGGCCACTTAGGGATCTGGGGCAAAATCAGTACTTGGTCCTGCTAGTGAAGGCAGGGGGCTGCACTCAATGACCTTTCAGGGTCCCTTCCAGCTCTAGGAGATAGGTATATCTCCATATATTAAAGGTATGACAACTCAGTTTAACCAGGTTGATATCATAGGCAGGGCACAAGGAGAGTGTGAAGATGATTTAACTGTTACCCACTAACAGTGTGGAAACTTGTAACAAGGAGGAAATGATTCCTAAGCTTCTGTGTGGCAGATGGAAAGAAAGTGCTTCTAATCTTATATCTAGTGAGTCTATCAGCTTGCCAGAAAGGGGGTTATGTACAAATCCTCATGATGGGTCAGAGGTGATTCTGGATTTAAACGAGAACCAGAAAGAGTCTGCTGTTGCTCAGGAAAATGTTCCTTTAGCGCAAGCCCTAGGTGAAAAGGGTCAGGGCAGAATTTCTGTGAGAACTGGGTTGTTGCTTAGAAAGATTCCTGAAGAGAAAAATCTCCAGGGTAGTTTTTGCAAGCAGTTTGCTGCAACTGATGGGTGTGGAAGTGATTTGATTGAGTTAACTGAGGGTGAATCACTGTATAGAGAAAGCAACAGTTTGTTTGGGAGACTTGTTTCAGTTCCTAACTGCCAGAGTCTTTCTGAGGTGTATAAATCCACTGACTTTGCTTTGGAAAGACCCAGTGTGGATAGTTTTGAGAAGGTTTTAGATGGAATAAAAATTGTCAGAGAATGTGAACAGCCCTATGACCAGCTTGTTGGGAAGACAATGTTGTTGGGACAGGAATGTCTTCATATTGATTCTTTGAGTAAGAAAGAAGAAAAATTGGGTTACTGTTTTTTCAGAGCAGAGCAGTCTTACGACTGAACTCACAAGGATGCAGGGGAGAGCAGGCAAACTCTCACCTTTAGCCCTGGTCTACGCTACAAGTTTTGGTCGAATTTAGCAGCGTTAGATCGATTTAACCCTGCACTCGTCCACACAACGAAGCCATTTTTGTCGACTTAAAGGGCTCTTAAAATCGATTTCTGTACTCTTCCCCGACGGGATTAGCGCTGAAATCGACCTTGCTGGGTCGAATTAGGGTTAGTGTGGATGCAATTCGATGGTATTGGCCTCCGGGAGCTATCCCAGAGTGCTCCATTGTGACCGCTCTGGACAGCACTCTCAACTCAGATGCACCGGCCAGTTAGACAGGAAAAGCCCCGCGAACTTTTGAATTTCATTTCCTATTTGGCCAGCGTGGCAAGCTGATCAGCACAGGTGACTATGCAGAGCTCATCAGCACAGGTGACCAGCCAGAATCGCAAGAGAGCTCCAGCATGGACCGAATGGGAGGTACTGGAGCTGATCACTGTATGGGGAGAGGAATCCGTGCTATCAGAACTCCGTTCCAAAAGACGAAATGCCCAAATATTTGAAAACATCTCCAAGGGCATGAAGGACAGAGGCTATAACAGGGACCCGCAGCAGTGCCGCGTGAAACTTAAGGAGCTGAGGCAAGCCTACCAAAGAACGAGAGAGGCAAACGGCCGCTCCGGATCAGAGTCCCAGACATGCCGCTTCTATGATGAGCTGCATGCAATTCTAAGGGGTGCCCCTACAACTACCCCACCCCTGTGCGTGGACTCCGTCAATGGATTCTCACGCAACAGGGATGCGGATTTTGGGGATGAGGAAGATGAGGAGGAGGAGGAGGAGGTTGAAGATAGCGCACAGCAAGCAAGCAGAGAAACCGTTTTCCCCAACAGCCAGGAACTGTTTATCACCCTGGAGCCAAAACCCTCCCAACCCTCCCAAGGCAGGCTCCCGGACCTTGAAGGCGGAGAAGGGATCTCTGGTGCGTGTACCTTTGTAAATATAATACATGGTTTAAAAGCAAGCGTGTTTAATGATTAATTTGCCCTGAAGACTTGGGATGCATTCGCGGCCAGTACAGCTACTGGAAAAGTCCGTTAACATGTATGGGGATGGAGCGGAAATCCTCGAGGGACATCTCAATGAAGCTCTCCTGTACTCCCAAAGCCTTTGCAAAAGGTTTCTGGGGTGGGCAGCCTTATTCCATCCTCCATGGTAGGACACTTTACCATGCCAGGCCAGTAGCACATACTCTGGAATCATTGCATAACAAAGCCTGGCACCGTATGGTCCCGGTGTTTGCTGGCATTCAAGCAACATCCGTTCTTTAACTTTCTGTGTTATCCTCAGGAGAGTGATATCATTCATGGTCACCTGGTTGAAATAGGGGAATTTTATTAAGGGGACATTCAGAGGTGGCCGTTCCTGCTGTTTGCCTGTGGCTGAACAGAAATCATCCCTGCTATTAGCCACGCGGTGGTGGGAGGGGTGAAGTGATCATCCCAGAGAATTGGGGGTGTGTGTGTGGGGTGGTTTAGCTGGGTTTGTGCTGCACGTTAAGCTGAAAACCACAGCCCCTCCTTTTAAATGGCCAACCCAACGGGTGCTTGGTATGGGAAATGAGAGCGCTGCGGTTTGAAACCATTCCCACATGTTATGAAGGTTAAAGAAGCCAAAAGACCGTGGCTTACCATGTCTGCCTGCAAGCCGAATTCTGTTGCCTGGCACTGCGTGTGTGATCTCTCACACCAAACTGGCAGGCCCTCAATATAAGAGGCAAAATGTGACCTTGTAAAGAAAGCACATGTCTAAGATCTGCTTAGACTTCATCAGGGGAAGTTTGAGTCGCAAGACTAAGGTCCCAGTTATTCTGGTACACCCTGAATATGAGATTTGGACATTGGACTATGACCTATGAACTGAATTCTAAAGGAACTCTTTGCAACTACAAAGCTCACCATCTCTGCTGTGAATCTGATCTTTTAACCATACTCTCTCTCTTGTTTTTTAATATATTTTAGTTTGGTTAATAAGAATTGGCTGTAGCGTATATTTGGGTAAGATCTGAAACATTCATTAACCTGGGAGGTGATGTGTCCGATCCTTTGGGATTGGTCAAACCTTTTCTTTTCTATGATGAAATAAGATTTACAGAAATTGTCATCATATTTGACGTGGGTACCTGGATGGAGGCCTGAGGGTGGATCACTTTAAGGGAACTGTGTTTTTGGGACTTCTGAGTAACCAGTGAGGTAATAAAGAAGCTTTTTTATGCTGGCCTGGTGAATCTAGGTATTGGAATATCCACCAGCTTTTTGGGGCTTGGCTGCCCCATTCTTTGCAGTTCACCCTAATTGAGTGACCACAGCTGGTTCCCCACTAGGACCCCGGTCACAGTTTCTGAACCACTAGCTCAGACCACAGCATTGCTACAGCCTCTTTCTGTTGCGTTCTTGCTCCCTGGTAGAAGATAAGGCGATTCCAGCAGCAAACCGTTTCTCCTCCAGTCACAGCTTTTGTCTCTCAAGCTGCAGCTTTTCCCACTCCAGTTACAGCTTCTGCCACTCCAGGTCCTGTTGATTGGAGGAACGTGGTCTGGATGGGGACTAGTCTCAGCTCTGGTTACTGCACACACCCGTTTTCATCCTCCTTGCCTCCCTCTGGGAATTTGTCCTCCATACAGCCTCCCTATCCTTCTGTCTATCCTGGCCTCTGTCTCCTAGTTCACCTGTTTACTCTGCAAGAGAACCAAGACCCTCCTCTAGGTCCTGGTTTGGGGCCGATGCCCCATTCTACCACTTGTCATCTTCATACAGCAGAGACGCCAGCTACCTTTATATGATCAGCCAGTGACAGACCCCTCCGTAAGCACAAACCCACAAGCTGATCTTTCTGTAATTCATGTTGCTATCTGTCTTTCCTGAACAAATTACAACAAGGAGTCCGGTGGTACCTTAAAGACTAACAGATTTATTTGGGCATAAGCTTTCGTGGGTAAAAAACCTCACTTCTTCAGATGCATGGAGTGAAAGTTACAGATGCAGGCATTATATAATGACACACGAACAGAAGGGAGTTATCTCGCAAGTGGAGAACCAGTGTTGACAGGGCCAATTCAATCAGGGTGGATGTAGTCCACTCCCAATAATAGATGAGGAGGTGTCAATTCCAGGAGAGGCAAAGCTGCTTCTGTAATGAGCCAGCCACTCCCAGTCCCTATTCAAGCCCAAATTAATGGTGTTAAATTTGCAAATGAACTTTAGTTCTTGCGAGGTACTCCCTTCTCTTCATGTGTCATTATATAATGTCTGCATCTGTAACTTTCACTCCATGCATCTGAAGAAGTGAGGTTTTTTACCCACGAAAGCTTATGCCCAAATAAATCTGTTAGTCTTTAAGGTGCCACCGGACTCCTTGTTGTTTTTGTGGATACAGACTAACACGGCTACCCCCTGATACTGAACAAATTAGACTATCAACGCTCTGTATTCAGTTTAAGACTGTGGTTTAGTTCTTTGTAAAAGAATCCTTTTAAAAAGCTTTATCCTCTGCCACACTCATCCTTCTCAAGCTACCATCAATGTGTTTATGTTGTCTCTTGACCCAAGCAGTTAGCCAATATTTGGGTTCTTCCCAGGTTGTTTCCATTAGGAGAAGAAATTGATGCTAGAGTCAGGTATATTCTTTGGTGCAATCCTGTTTATTTACAAAGAATGTACGAAGTCCTATTTCCCTGAACACATAGAGATAAAGAGGAAGAAGTTTCCTTGTTCAGAAATCCACATCTGCCTTTCCATGAGTCCTGTTCCACAAGGAGCTTTGTCTCTGCTCCCTTTCAGGGCAATCAATCATCAGGGAAACCATTTGGCCACACGATAAAGCTTCTGCTCAGTCCCAGGAATGAGGACTTGCAGCTGCACACAATAAATATCCCTGCCCTTTCTGCAACAAGACAGAAGTCATACATTTAGGATTATAAACAAATAATGTGCAGGGTCAGCTAATGCCAATACTTTAGAAATAGGAGTCAGCTCATTTTTTCTCTCCAGATGCTTCATTCTTCCCTTCATGTTATTCATACTTCCCTAAACACAACTTTCACTTCTCTTTACACAATTCCTAGCTCCCTTTAATCTGATCCACACTTTCCTTTAAGCCAGTTGTAGATATGTATGTACATTACAGGGCAGTATTTGAGACCAAATTTGCAAATTGGCAGTTGAATGTTAGTCATCTAAATCCCTGTTTTAACCAGTTTAGTAGGATTTGGGCCCCTATAACCTTATTTAAGTGGCTACATAGAGATTTCAGGTTCTGAGGTTTAGACACCCAAGTTTGACTGGTGGTCCCTAATTGTTATATTCTTTGGGAAGGGCCCTGCCCCAAAAGTCACCATTTTTACTTCTGCAAAATTTGGGGGAAATCTTTCATTTTTCTAAATTGCCAATAATGGGATTGTAGAATTTCCTCCTCTCTCGTGGGTGAATCAATGGTGTGTTGTGATGTGTCCATACTGGGAAATTTTTCTTTACAGCTGATATTGAAAATTGAAGTTTACCAACAGCGTAGATGATGTGATGTGGGGGGGAAAAAACAATACAAAGGCAGTTAAAAAAACTCCAAAATTTCACCTCTTCCTCAGGTTTCAAACCAATGTCATTCTGTCAATGACGTGGAGGTCCCATCCAAAGGAAGAAAGGACCATTCTTTATGGTTAACCCACACACAGGTTGGATGGAGATTTTATAATATGGTCACTGGATTCATCTCTTTGAAATACCCGAATTCATTTGATTAATACTTAGAAATGGGCTCAAGGTACAAAATTCTGTTCTACATTTCAAGCCCCTCCACCCCACACACACAATTTGTGCTGGTTAGATCTGGGGTTTTGCTTTGAGACAAACTTCATATTTTCTAAGCAGTCTGGTATTTGGAGAAGTTCCCTTAGCTAACGGCATGTTACTAAAGGGCATTTTGTAATAACCAGGCCGACAAATTTACCCGAATTATGAGCTCAAGTTTAAAAAAGTAAGTACAAGTTCATAAAATGTCATAATAATCTATAATAACAAATGTTAACGGGAAATGGTGCAAAAGGCAGTCAAAAAAATTAGACTAAACCGAAAGGGCTACTAATATAATTCAAGGACTGTGTTAAAATTATACCTGGTAAACGGGGGACGTGTAGGACTGGAAATCAATGAACCAAAGCTGGTGTGTCAGAAACGAGGCCTAGTTGAGGGACAAAATAACAAGACTGTTGATTCCGCCCATCACTCCCTTTTGGGGTCCTCGGAAAGAGACTTTGGATGGACGGATGTGAACGCTGGCTGACGGAAAGACAAAAGAAGGGGAAGGAGCGAGCTTCACTACCATGGCTGCCACCTCCAGCATCTCCTGGGACCCCAGACCCTCTTCATCCTAATCCTGAGAGACGTCCTGACCAGGCCGGGACAGAGAGAGGGAGCCAGATGATATCACCACCTTCACCAGCTTTGGCTAAATCCTGTAGAGCACCTGGGGTGTGAGACTCTTTCTCTCTCACACGCACATACACCCAACTACCCCTGCGTGTTCTCTTCCTAGCCCTACCTTATTTCTTCTCTTCCTAGCCCTCTCCTTTTTCCTTCTGTCTAATAAGAGTCTGGCTTTTGCAACACTACTGTAAGCCTGTGACCAGACAGAGGCAGCTAAAAGCAATGCCTTAAGCAGCTCTATGCTGGTACGAGTTTGTGGCTAATAAGACAATGTTCTGGGCCTTTGTCTCTCTGGCAGGGAGGTTGCAAATGAAAGTCAAAGCCAGAGACAGGAGCTGCATTTTCTGTCTTTGCTGTTTTTTCCCCCTTTTGAAGGTGTTTGTCTTGGCTTGTTTTCTAGAAAATGGATTAGAGAGCTCCAGCCCATCTCAGCTGCCTTCTTTCCTTTTCCCCAAAAGGACAGTTATTAACATCTCTGATACTATCTAAAAACTGTCAAACAAGGGGGGGTTTCTTTTAAAAACCGCTCTCCAGCTAAAGAATAAAGAGAACAAGGACATAAGAACGGCCATATTGGGTCAGACCAAAGCTCCATCTAGGCCAGTAACCAACAGTGGCCAATGCCAGGTGCCCCAGTGGGAATGAACAGAACAGGGAATCATCAAGTGATCCATCCTCTGTCACCCATTCACAGCTTCTGGGAAACAGAGGCTAGGGACACCATCCCTGTCCATCCTGGCTAATAGCCCCCAATGGACCTATCCTCCATTAATTTATCTAGTCCTTTTTTGAACCCTGTTATAGTCTTGGCCTTCACAGCTTCCTCTGGCAAAGAGTTTCACAGGTTGACTCTGCGTTGTGTGAAGAAATACTTCTTTGTTTGTTTTAAACCAAGGGAAGTTAGTAAAATGAAAGCCTAATTTAATACTTTGCATTTCAGATGCTTTAACTGTTTTTCCTTCTTTTCTGTATCTTTAATAAAGAGTTAAAAATATTAATGGTGCGTTTGTCATGCTACTAAGGTCTCTGTACACCAAACCTCAAACCTTGTCTAACATAGTTTAAGGCAGAACAATGACACGGTTATGCTGCCACCTTTGACTTTTTGGGGGCATTTATTCAATCTAAATTAATACAAGAGTCACTGGGCCCTGAAGGTTTCTGACCCCCTGGCTTAGACCACGGTATTTCTACAGCCCCCTGCTCTTGAGATCTGACATTGCGGTAGACGGTAACAAGGTAATTCCAAGTGGTTTTGTTTTTAAATTCTGTTGGACGCATTGACTAGGGAGTATGAACTGTATGAAAAGTGGATTTGTTACTCAACTGCCTTTTAGTGCACGGGCCACCAGATCGGTGCACATTAGCTCACTTTTTACTGGGCATAATGTAATCGATAATCCCCCATCAGGGAATCTCTGCTTTGAGGGAAGAATGTGACACTTTCTCAAAGAGGAAAACCAGGGAGACTAAAGAAGGGAGTGACTGTGGTTTGACACTGTAGAAATACAACCCGAGACCTTGTGAAGGGAGATGGTGGAGAAATCACGCAGAGAGCAGACTCAGCAGAAACCGCTGGAAGGTGCAGATTGGTGGGAGGAGCTGAGAGCTGAGGGGAGAGAGTTCATGAATATTTATTTATTTATTTGCTCTCTAAAAGGCTGCAAGTGGTGAACGGCTAGCGCAGAAAAGAGGAGAAGTCTAGTGGAGCTGCCGTTGCAGAGACCAGCATCATGGGGAGAGCTGCCCAGCAAACCCTCCTTGCTTTATTCTGTCTAGCAGCAGCAGTTTGTAAGGCTGAGGATGAGCCACAAACAGGTGAACAAATTGTGGTGTTTGTTTTTCAGCCTGCTCTAATTTAGAGCCAGTGAGAGCGATCTGTAGGTTCTGACGGCCTGTTTTCAAGAGGGAAATTCTCACCAGTGTAAATACCTCAGTGTGGTAACAACAGTGTAAGCCACTAATGCAGAAGTCTTGCACCAGTGCAACATGGAGTTTGCACCAGGGTCACCACAGTGGCGCAGCTGCCTTAGTGTTAGCTGGCCTCGATTTGCAGAGCTTATTTACTACTGGAATTATCAAAATATTTGGGATCCTGTAACTCGCAGAAATGTCACTTATTGATTCATTTCTTTCCTCAGCGGCGAATTCAAAGTGCTGTGGAATTCCTGGACCCCGAGGATTTCATGGATCTCCAGGTATGTTCCCCAGAGCCGAGTGAGACTCCGCTTTGGATGGTGATGCCTGAAACACCCTGGTCATCCTCTGCCCTGATAGTGATGTGGGCATGGGGGGGAGGGGATAGGGGATAGGGAATGTCAGTGAAGTACGGAGCAGGTCACAAAAGCTAGTGCACTATTGGATACGGGGGCAGGGATGATGGGAAATGGAACGTTGGTGGTTAGATTGTTTGAAGGGTTGATGGGAATTAGTCCCTTGGGGTCACTAGAATGGCCGGGGCGGATCACTGCTGTCACAACCACATTTCACCTCCAATTCCTGCTGTGCTGCCACCTTCTCCTCTCTGGAGACATCTGCCCCAGCCCTGCTCCTGCCTCAATCCTGATCCTCTCCTCTGGCACCTTTCCTGCCACCCCCTCGGGCTCCTCCCCCTCCCTCTTTCACCTCAGACCTGTTCCTGGCCTCCGTTCTGCTGCCTTGGGAATGCTCAATCCATCTAAAAACATCACAGCCAACTGTGAGCACCTCATCTCCCATTCTTCCCGTCTCCTGGTTCTCACAGAGACCTGGGTTTATGGCTCCAATTCTGCCTCTACGGACACCTTGTGGTGGCCTTTTCTTTTTCCATCCCCCTCATCCTGAATCCTCCTGCAAACACAGGAGTGGGAAATTAGTCTGTGCCAGTCCCAACTCTACCAGCTCCCACCCTCAGTCCTCCCTCTCATTCTTTCTCCTCCTTGGAACAATGCTCCACTTGACCACCTCCCCTCCTGCTCCATATTGCTGTGGTCTGTCACCCACCTTCCTTCCTCACTTTACCTCCTTGCTCTTCCACATGTCACAATCCTCCACCTTTATCTTTGGTGACATCATCTTCCACGTCGTTGTGTCTGGCCCCCTGACTTCCTTGTCTGACCTGCAGCCCTGGATCAGCTCCCCTGTCACCAATATGGCCGCTCACTCTGGTCTTCTCCACATACTGCATCCTCTCTAGTCTCTGCATTGCTTGATCAACACCTCAGCATCTCCCGCCTGACCTTTCTGGGACTTCCAATCCATCTGTATCCACAAATTCTCTTCTGCTCTCAGCCCCCTTCCCTCGCCTTTTCTTCCCTCCCCTCCAGTGACTCGTGCAGTGATTCCTTCCACCCACTTAGGGTTGCCAGGCGCCCGGTTGAAAGGGATCCTGGCGACTCTGGTCAGCACTGCTGACCGGGTCGTTAAAGGTCCAGTCAGCGGCCCAGCGGGGCTAAGGCAGGCTCCCTGCCTGCCCTGGCTCTGCATGGCTCCTGGAAGTGGCCAGCATGTCCAGCCCCTAGACACAAGTGCAATCAAGGAAGCTCCATGAGCTGCCCCCGCCCTGAGCACCAGTTCCGCGGCTCCCATTGGCCAGAAACTGCAGCCAATGGGAGCTGCGGGGGTGGTGCCTGCCGGCAGCACACACTGCACAGAACCGCCTGGATGTGGCCACACCTGCGCCTAGGAGCCAGACATGCTGGCTGCTTCCGGGAGCAGCGCGGAGCCTGGGCTGCCAAGGGAGCCTGCCAGTCCCATTGCGCCGCTGCCTGGGAGCTGCCTGAGGTAAGCGCCACCCGGACGGAGCCTGCACCCCCACCCACATCCCAACGCCCTGACCCAGGTTGGAACCCCCTGCTGCACCCTAACTCCCTCCCAGAGCCTGCATCCCCTCCCGCACCCAAACTCTCTCCCAGATCCCGTGTCCCTTCCTGCACCCCAACCTCCTGCCCCAGCCCTGAGCCCACTCCCGCACTCCAACCCCCTTGGGCCCAGCCCATAGCCCCCTCCTGCACTCCAAGCCCCTCATCCCCAGCCCCAACCCAGAGCCCCCTCCTGCACCCCAACCTCCTGCCACAGCCCTGAGCCCCCTCCTGCATCAAAACCCCTCATCCCCAGCCCCACCCCAGAGCCTGCATCCCCAGCCGAAGCCCTCACCCTCTTCCACACCCCAAACCTCTGCCCCAGCCTGGAGCCCCCTCCCGCACCCTGAACCCCTATTTGTGGCCCCACCTTGGATCTGCACCCCCAGCCGGAGCCCTCACCCCCTCCCGCACACTAACACCCTGCCCCAGCCCAGTGAAAGTGAGTGAGGGTGGGGAAGAATGAGCGATGGAGGGAGGGGGACTGGAGTGAGTGGGGGCGGGGCTCAGGGAAGGGGCGGGGCAAGGGTGTTTGGTTTTGTGCAATTAAAAAGTTGGCAACCCTAACCCCACTCCTTCCGCCACCCTCATCTCCTTGGCTCCCCTCTCCCATGTCAAGGCCCATCCTGCCAACTCCCAGCCCTGGGTTACCCCCCAACACCTCCTCCTCCACCCCAGTTCTCATGCCGTTGAGCATCTCTGGGACCAGGCTGAATTCCTCCACGACAAATTCACTCATTATTCCTTCAGTTTTATCTTCTTTCCAGCCAAATAGTTTGACTTCCCTCCTCTTATCCAAGCCCACACCAGCAGCCCCTGCCACCTTTCCACCATCTTTGCCACCCACCTTTAACTTCCCCCTCCTGCCACCCTCCTCCCTCTCCACACAGGACCTTGGCACTTTCCTCAACCAGTAAGATTCCATGTGACCTTTTCCACTAGGCTCCCCGGACTCTCCCCCTTCTCCCCCATCACCAGCACTGAGACATCCTGCTGGCTCTGCTCCTCCACACATCTGGGGGTGGCAGAAGGACTCCAGCAATTGTCCTCTGGAGGAGGGGTCAGGACCCGAAATTAGGGGGCCATATTTTCCCAAAGGGAAAATGGGCCACCTCTGGCCTGGTCTGGCCCGAGCCCTTCCTGCCTTACACCCGCACGGGCCTGCCTGAGGTCCTCCTTCCCTCCCCGGTACCTGGGGTTGGCCCATACCCCTACCCTGCAGGCCACTATATGTCCCATTTTGTCAGGGACCGTTCTTTTTTAGGCCCTGTCCTGGCCATCCCAACTTTTTTTGAGTGGGGGGGAACTCGGGCAGGGGGGTAGCGGGCCAGCTGTGGGCATCCGTCTGAGCCGCTCTCCCTAGGTCTTCCTCCAGCGCAAGGCAGCATTGCCACCCCCACCCCCGCACGTTCCTCTGCGCCCCGCTGGGGTCCCACCCCACTTTTTTGGCAAAGCTATTCATTTCTCCGGTTTGCTCTTGCCAGCTGATGGTCAGTTGACAAGAGCAACCGGGACAAATGCCCAGTTTTGTCAAAAAAGTTGGGTTGGCCAGAACAGGGCCTAAAAAAGGACTAAAATGGGACATAGGGTCACTCTACTTGAAATGGCTCCTTTCCTGTGATGGGGACGCTGGCAGTGGATGCTCAGGGGCCGGTTGAAGGCTTTCTGTTTGCAAACCGACCACCAGCCAGCACTGAAAACATTTGTCATTGGCCTTCCGTTTGGCCAATTTTGCAAGAGCTGAGAGAAGGGGCTTGATCCTGCATTCCTGGCTCAGGGGAAATTCCCACTAAGGTCAGTGGGGGATCTGAGGACCAGGGCAGAGAAGAAATTTAATTCTAATTTTGAAATCTGGCTTTGGGGAAGGCTTGTAGGGATTGTACCATCCTCCCGTTTTAACCCTAACAAATAATTCTGTGTTGTCATATGCAGGATAATAACTTGGAGTCTTTTGTGTCTGTAGGATTAAGTGGTCCTCCAGGGTTCCCTGGTATTCCAGGACCACCAGGGCAAAAAGGTAAAATGACATTTTAATTCAGAATCTTTTGTGCTTTTAGGCTCCACTGTAATGGCAGGAGATCCTGGGCCAAGAGGGAAAGTACTAAAGAGCAGAGGGGACCGTTGTGAGTTAAATATCCAGGGGTGGGGTTTAGACTGCGTGGATCTTCCCAAAAGTGCAGGCACGAAGGGGTGGGTTCTCTTCTCGCTTACACTGGTGAACACCCCAGCTGGAACCAGTCGGGTACTGGTGTAACTGGGAGCGTGTCCCTCTCTGCAGCTACCCAGCTCCACTCACTGCTGTGGAGCAATGGTGAAGACACGGCTTTGCCTCACCCCCAACGCACAGCCCTAGACAGCTTCATGTCTGAGCACCTCCAGTGAGTGGATCGGGCCAGTCTCAGAGAAGGGTAATTCCTGGGTCCTCTTCAAGGGTAGCTCTGTGCTGTGCCCCCCAGGGTCTCCAGCTGGGACCGTGTCTCCTGGAGCTCCCGCTAAGGTGGTGTCTGCGCTGTCCCCTGTGCCGGACTGTGCCCAGGAGGAGCAGCTGCACCCCTGGGGCCTGGATTCTTTCTCACACCCAAACAAATTCATTGAAGCTGCTTCTCATTTACCCCAGGGTCAGAGCTCAGATACAGGTCCATGGTGTCTAAGCCATAAATAAGTCATCGCTGCTCATTCTTTTAATTTTTTTTTTCAAACAGGAGACCCAGGAGCTCCTGGCTTCCTTGGACCAAGAGGTGAGAGCCTGGGGATATTTCTCCTCCCTGTCGAGCTGTGCACCTCCTTTGCTATTGTTATGGATCTGCCCTGGAATGTGCTCAGATACTGTGATGATGGGTGGCAGTATAAAGCCCTTATAGACAGAGAGACAGATGTCCCCTTACACACCCCTTTACGAGAAAGTTAGCATTAGAAGAAAAAACAAAATACCTAGGTTTGAAAACCAGAAATTAACCAGGAGCTAAGGTGATACTTCCTGCATAACAAAGCCACTCAACCCTCACTCTGCCTCCTTTGATCCCTGTCCTGAGGAGTCCCTCATACAGATCCCACCACAGTACCGTATCCTCAGTCTTTTTGTCCAGTGATCTCTGCCAACCAGCTGCAAAAGCTCCCTGGGTCATGGTACTGCCCACAGCACAGTGGGGAACTGCGGGAACAGGAGGGCTGATTTGCAAATGTGGTAGGCACAGAGGAAATGGCAGATTTTGCTAGGACCAGGCAAGGTAGTGGTCTATTCCCACTTCCTATTGCCATCGCCAAAGGGGCAGAGTGAAAAATCGAACCCTACTTTTGAAATCTGGACTAGGGAGTGACCTGTCAAAACTGCCCTTCCCCTCTCCCTCTCCCTTGTTCAACCCTAAAATATCATCCCCTACTTACAGCTGTCAAATATTAATTCTGAGATGCCTGTGTTTGTAGGAATGCCTGGTCTTCCAGGGATTCCTGGAGTAGGAGGAGAACCAGGGAGGCCTGGAGCACTAGGACCAGCAGGGGCGAGAGGTAAAGTACCAAAGAGCAGCGAACAACTTCGTTCATTCAGCATGTGATTAAATAGCAGGAGAGATCCTTAACCCATTTGCATCTTCCCTCCATGGTACATTTCCCCAGAGGGGTAGGGTCTCCGCTCAGTTACAATGGTGTATAACCGTCATGAAATCAACAAGGTTGTATTGGGGTAACCAAGAGGAAAACTGATCACTAGGGAATCTCGATTCTGAGCACTTCCCCCATCCTGGAGATTACCAGCCTAATTCAGGGGTGACTCTAGGGTAAGGGTGAAGCTACACTTTGAGTTTGGGGTGTAGCCCCCAGCTGGAGGAGGTGCTAGCTCTGGTGGCGTTAGCATGCTAATAATAGAGAGCAGCTGCTGCTGCTGCACATGCGATGGGAGAGGCTAGCCGCCCTGAATACATGCCCATGGTCTCAGATGGGCATGTACTCAGGGCAGCCGGTCACTCCTGCCGCTCGCGCCACTGTAGCTACGTTCTATTTTAGTGCACTAGCTTGATCAGAGTTAGTGGGTCTGTCTCCTTGACCTGGGAATCACACCCCTAGATCGAAGTATAGACGTACCCTAAGGCTAATAAGGGAGTCTAAATTGGTGTAACTCACAACTCCCAGCTTCCTTTACACCAATTTAGACTCACACTCATTTATCTTCCCCGAGAGTGGGGCCCAACGTAGTAAAAACCCAGACCTGAGATTCTCCATTAGGGCAATGGTGTAAGAGGGGCTGGGCTCAGCTGTTTTTAGCATAGTGTCATGAAAAGCCTGGGCCGTGTCTACACTGGCAGCAACACCATTGCTAGAAACAGGTACAATAGTTTTATTGTAGCGAAGCCCCGAGTGTGTCACACTCAGGATAGCTTACACACCTTTACACATTCCTCAGTTTGGCCCTACCTTACCTCTTATTTCCAAAGTGCCCATCACCATAGGGCCAGATGTGCCCAGCCTCTGGGCAGTTGTGGAAGTGCAAGTGAAGGAGGTAAGTGTGCAACCCACTTTTCCTGCTCTCAGGCTTCCATGCTAGAGGGACAAGGACCCTGCAGGGCTTGGGCGACTCTGGGGTGCTAACGTTGTACAAAGGTGGTGGGCTGCACTATGTCCTCCCCTCCCCTCCACACTGGCCAGAGGTTATGCATATGCTGTGTCACCTTCATGGGTGTAAGAGCAAGTGGACTCTTAAAGGTCTCTGGGGCACTGCACTTCCCTGACGTGCAGGGAGTTCCCAGCAGGGCTCCACGCTGCGCCCAGTTCAGGGCAGTGCCTGTACAGGAGAACTGAGCTCACAAATACCATATCTCTGATTATTTTTTCTATGATCAGGACAAAAAGGTGATCCTGGGAGCTCTGGACTGAAAGGTGAGAGACTCTGGATAAGTGTGTGAGTAACTGGGGACCACAATCTCCCCGTCCCCCCCACGCTCACCTAAATGTTTAAAGGGAAAATGCTTGAAGCTGCATTTTTTGTGCACTCGGCTATGTTGCTTATCCAGGTTTCATACTTTCTATTTTCCATGGTTCTTCCAGCGTTTTAAAAACAACACTCCCCAAACCTGTGTGTCTTTGTTTTTATATTATTTGTTTGCCTGGCACTTTTTTAAAGTAGCAAATCGGCCCAAGGCATCATAACCTGTAGGGGAACTTGGCTGTTCACTGCTTGAGCTTTTGGAGAGAGTCTATTAGTAACTTGTGATTTCTTGTACTTCCTACATGCATCTGCCTGAGAACACATGGCCCCAGTTCAGTAACTTCAGCTCATGCACCCAGCACCACGGTGCTCTCAGGCTGAAAAGGAAGGAGTGAGAATTTTCAGGTGTTAAGTCACAGGGAGTGGGACCCAGATTCTCTCCTGAATATTAGCCAGACATGACGCTGGTTTCTGTTATCCCAATTGCACAGCATGGCAGGGTCTGTTCAGCCCCCACTGATGTGTGAATGAACCTCCCCTTAACAGCAGTTACAAGTGTGCACTGAAGAGGGAATATTTATTTTACTTGATAATTAGTTGATTTGTATGAATCTTCCCATCCTGGGCTCAATCCTGCTCCCATTGCCATCAATCAGAGTTTTGCCTTTGAGATCAGTGGGAGCAAGGTTTGACCTCCTCTGGCTCACCCAGTTTACTCAGTGTGTTTGCATGTGGACTGACAGTTGGGTTGACTGTTTTGTCTGTTAATTTTAAGGGCACAACACGTGAGGTGCTCTGTGTCTCCTGTCACACGCTGAACCCATCCCCTATTCCCACAGAAGCCAATGGAGGTAAAGGAGCTTATTGCCTGGAAGAACTGGGCCCAAGACTGTATCAGGGCAGGTCTAAGCTGGTTTGCAATGGGCACAGGTTAAACAGGACACAGTTAAGGCAAACTCGGTCCTTTCTCTCTATTTCATTGCTCCTGTCTTACAAATCACGGTGAGGGAAACAGAGTGGAAACCCTAACTGCGTCTTCTTTAACTATTTCAATGATTGGCTTCATTTTTCTAAACATCTCCTTTCATAATTACCACTTCCTTCGATAGCTAAGCTGCTGGTCCCTTTCTAACTTGGCTTTTTTCTTTCTTTGCCTCTGAAACATTTTGTCTGAAATAAATAGACAGAACTATTAAACTGCAAGAGTGAACAGCTGTTTAGAACCAACACACTGCTTTGTTTGTGCTCCCATTTCACTGCCGTTGTGTTCCTTTTCCTGCACAGAGGAGGAGCTGGTGGACCTGCTGTGTAAAAAGGGTGAGTGTTTGCTCTCGTGGCAGGGGACACGGACCTTACCTCACAGGGCAGACCCACAAGGCAAGGGGTATGGAAACTTCCTTCACTTCGGTAGAAGAAGTTCTATCCTTGCCAGTGGGACTGGATGACGGGGGGGGGGCAGTTACACACACCTGCTGCTAATGACAACGGGCCGACTCCTGCTTGCCTTACGCAAAGGAATACTCCCAGCAGCAAAGTCACTCACCGGAGTCAGGCAGGCAGGATTTGGCCCAACAGCAGAGAACAGATGATCCAGCTTCANAATGACAACGGGCCGACTCCTGCTTGCCTTGCGCAAAGGAATACTCCCAGCAGCAAAGTCGCTCACCGGAGTCAGGCAGGCAGGATTTGGCCCAACAGCAGAGAACAGATGATCCAGCTTCAAAGGCTGTGGGAGCCCATTTGAGGAAAGGTGGTGTTCGCATTTCCAGTGTGATGCTGAAAAATTAATTCCCACAAAGATACTTAAATTGTAGTGACGTTTTTCAATGGTAGCCAGGGTTTCTGTAGCAAACACATGAAAATGCGGTGTATGTAAAACACAGTTACGCTTTGTCTGGTGTGGATATATACAAAAATAATCAGTGTAGGGCCCGAGCCTGAGAACAGTTCATTGTCATAAGAAGTTGCCTTTGCCTCAGTAAAACCATTCAGGCACAGTATAATTTACTGCTTTAAATGCCACTTTTGCCCAGGCCCGAGGAGCTGCAAGGAGCTGTTGGCCAGAGGGAACACCCTGAGCGGCTGGTACACCGTTTACTCTTCGCACTGCACTGCCATGACTGTGCTGTGTGACATGGCCACCGATGGAGGAGGATGGACTGTAAGTGAGACTAGAGCGTAGTGAGCCTCACCAGGAGCCCTTGCGTAGAACAAGTGTGTGTGTTTCAGGATGGCAATTAGCATATGCCTAGTTTTTCATCTGCACATGTATAGTCTGAGCCAATGAGATGACGCGCATGCTTGAAGTTCAGCATGTGCTTAAGTGCTCTGCTGGGTCAGGGCCCATTTCTTCGGTGCAATTATATTAAGAAGGATCTTGATGATGGTGACTTTAATTACATTGCACCAAATCTTAAGGGCCTTATTGAGCTTCTACTAGGGCAAACTCCAATTTTCCTCCATGGGATTTTTCCCTTATTAAGGGCTGAGTAAAAACTCAGTAAGGACCTCAAGATTTGGTCATGGAAAAGGCTTTCAGTTTCACCCTTTTCACCAGCTGTTCCTTTCTCAAACAGCTGATGAAAAGGATGTCAAAATTATGGGGTACATTTTAAACTCTTACATAGATGTTCACACATATTCTGATTAACCATAGCGCACAGCATGCTGACAGCTTGTCCTTGAAGAACTGAAGAACTGAGCAGCTATTCACATACAGCTAAAATGAATATGACCATCTTTTCACCTAAGGTTCTCTAATTTCCTGGCAGGTTTTCCAGAGACGGGCGGATGGTTCCGTGGATTTTTTCCGTGACTGGGATTCATACAAGAGAGGTTTTGGCAACCAGCAGATGGAATTCTGGCTGGGGAACGACAACATTCACCTGCTAACATCTCAAGGTAAGAAATCACAGATGCAATTTTATATATATCTATATAATCACCATGCCCTCCTATTCCTTGGTAACATGGCTCAGAGTGATGATAATATGGTAGCTTTATGTAGTGCTTTTCATCTGTAGATCTCAAAGTGATTTACAAACGAGGGTAAGTATCATTAACCCCACTTGGTGAATGGGGATTTGAGGGAAGGAGAGATGAGGTCGTAGAAGAGCCATGATGAGGACCATATCTAAGTCCAAGTTGTGCATCCTGTCCACTGGACTATGCTATATATATATGTACACACCAGCTATAGTGAAACTGCTCCCAGACTCACCACTGGCTGCTCCTGACCCACAGAAACCTGCAAGGAAAAGCTTCTGAGACAGATTACACTGGAGCTCTTTGGGCTCCGGTCAAGGCTAGTTCACCTTAAAGAGCATTAAGTGAACATATCTGGAGATGTACCTTTCTGTCCTAATCATTGTAACAAGGACTATCTGTTGAACCATCAGAGCTAAGACAGGAGCTGAAATTGTCCCTTGCTGCTTTGTCAGTGGATTGGTACTGGCAGAGGCCATAGAGAGATGGATGCTATGGATTCTGATCACTTAGCTGGAGAGTAGATGTTAGCTGTGAGCGCTGTTTGCTAATGGACAGGAGAGATAGGGGCATGAAACTAGGTTATTAAAGGCATCCCAGACTGAGCATATGGGGATAGGCTGGTGGATGAATGATGTAATAAACCCAGATGCTGAAAAATGTTAGTGGAACACACAGAATTGCTGATATTCTTCCCATTTTTAACAGGAAATAATGAGCTGCGCATCGACCTGATGAATTTTGAAACCGAGAAGTATTTTGCCAAGTACAAATCATTCCAAATTTTAGGAGAATCTGAGAACTATAAGCTGATTCTAGGAGACTTTCTCAATGGCACAGCAGGTAGGTGCTGGCTGGGTTTTACTGTGATCACAGCTAAGAAGGAATAGCAAATTCAGCTGAGATGTGCTGAAGTCTGGGGCAGCAGCAAAGTCAATTCCACCCTGTCTGCACAATCTGAATTTAGCCACTTAGAGAAGCACATGCTCAGGTTCATAGACAACGCCTGAAAGCTCTGTCCCAGGTCCCTGTTGGGAAGATGCCATCTTATGTGCCAGTGGGTTAACGAACAGGATTTCTGGGCGTCCCTCACACACATTGAGAACATGCTCTGAAATCTCTGACAGCTGGGTTCATTTGGGGGCAGTGAAATGCATTGGAGAGGATTCTCCAAAAGCAAGAGGAAGAGCATCATCTCCTCTTCTTCTCCCAGCGGGATGGAGCAGCTTCTCAGCTCTATCCCTCTGATTACCCTGCGGGGTAATGAGCACCTCCCCTCTCTCTCTCCTTCCCTGCAGTTCTCCCATGAAGGCAGGGAGGGAACATCATCCCCTTGGAACATGGCTCCCAATTTCACTCACCACTGAGGACCCGTGACACTGGTCACCAATCACAGAAGTGCTCTTAGATCAAACCCACAGAGCAGGAAGTACATCCTGTGGTCATTGCTGTGCTCGCTTTGCCGGGGCCCAGGGTCAAACCTGAACCTGTAGTGGTGGGTTTTGGTTCTGCCAAGAGCCATGGACCCAGACTGGCTTCAGGTTTCTATATTTTCCATCTAGCACCTCCTGTCACCAGCCAAAAGTTCAACTCCCGAGGCCCTTACCCAGCCCAAAGTGTCAGGTCACACTGAGATCAATGGGATTTTGGGTGAATGAGGTCTGAGTAGAGAGCTCAGGAACAAGGCCTCTGTTGAGAGGGGTTTGAAAATTTTAGCCCAGTTTTGGCTTGAAATGTGGCCAAAAAATATCCCTTGGATCTGAACAACCAGAACTTTGGGGGTAGTTTGGAACTGGACTTTGTAGCTGGACTCATCTCTATAAAGGGATGAACCAAAATCCCTGATCCAAGTTGCCTGAACTTGGGGAACATTTGGATTCGAAGCCAAAGTTTTGTGATTTGTGCCATCCTGGTTCTGACCCTAGCGGTAAAGCTTAGGGGTAGTTTTCAGGGTCCAGATATTTGAGCATAAACCCCCAGTGTAAGCAAGACTGAATGTGTCATTCTCTGAGCACTGTTGTAAAAAGTTTCCTCTTCCTCCCCGTTCCTGAGAGGCCTCTAGAGTGAAACAGCAGCCTCCCCCCTGTACTGTGAGGGGTTGGGGGTGCCCACAAGGGGAATGAGCAATCCCCACACTGGAAGGCCAGGCCCTGCATTTGGGAGACTGAACTACAGGGAGGGAGGCAGTGTGGACTAGTGCATCGAGCACTCTGTTGGGACTTGGGACAACGGAGTTCTATTCCTGGCTCTGCCTCTGGTCTTCTGGGAACCTTGCACAAGTCACTTCCCCTCCCTGTGCTTCAGTTTCCCCATCCATTAAATCAGGATAATGTAACTCTCGTGGAGATTTGCTGAGATGAAACACACAATATGAGAGCTAGTTATTGTATTACAACTTGGGAGAAAGCTACATCTCTTTGTTACAGGTGATGCCTTAACCTACCATAGGAACATGATGTTTTCAACCAAAGACCGCAACAATGGTCTGAATTCAGTTAACTGTGCTGAGTCCTACGAGGGGGCCTGGTGGTTCAATGACTGCCTGCAGTCCAACCTGAACGGGAGATATTTGCCGGGAGAACACGATAACCCCCGTCACGGTGTGTTCTGGAGCACAGGGAAAGGGGACCGATATTCCCTTAAACGCTCTGAAATAAAATTCAGGCCTGTTTAGCAGGGTGAGGGAACAGCTGCATGTCCTTGTCTCACAGGAATCATTCCGCAGCTGCGTCTGGAAGTTCCTGCTGGAAATAAAGCTATTCCCCAACAGTAAACTTTGTGTGAGTGGGATTTGTTCTTTGTAGTGGAGACAAAAATCTTGTGTTGTCCCTCAGCCTCCTGTTCTCTGGTCCCTGAACAAAGAAGCAATCGGGAATATTCACCGGAATGAATGTTGCAGATCTGTTTTAATCATCCTCACGCTCCCTTTTAGTCCCTTTTCCCAAACACACACACACACGGCGAGGGCTGTTTGTGGGAAGCAAGAGTGTGGTGACTCCTCAAGTCTGTATTTGCTCCAGTGTTTAGTATTTCCAAGGGTCGTGTTCACACGGCCATTAAGGGAGCAATGCTGGGGATTGGGAGCTGCGAAGAGGAAGATTTTTTTGACAGAGGAGCAAGAGATTCTCACTATTACAGCGCAGAATCTTTGCTACAGACACTGCGGCATGTGGCTCAGAATTTATGAAGGGAGTTACACTGGAGCCGAGCTAGGAGGTGTGTGGCTTCTGGCAGTGAAGCAGAATACCCTAGAACAGGGGTTCTAAAACTGGGGGTTGTGGCCCCTAAGGGGGTCATGAGGTTATTACATGGGGGGTCACGAGCTGTCAGCCTCCACCCCAAGCCCCTCTTTGCCTCCAGCATTTATAATGGTGTTAAATATATTAAAAGGTGTTTTTAATTTATAAGGAAGGTCCCACTCCGAGGCTTGCTGTGTGAAGGGGGTCATCAGGACAAAAGTTTGAGAACCACTGCGCTAGAAGGTAGGACACCAGGGCTGCCTCTCCCAGCCACAACACCACGTCGGAGGCATATGTCAGAAATTATTCTCTTTCTGGCTCCCTGGCTGCACCTGTAAACTGCTGGAGGAGATCACAGTCGATACTCTGCTGAATCAGGGAGCAATGGGAAGGAGATTTAAAAGGGCCAGTTTTACTCTCCCTGTAACTAATAGCAAATACCCCAAGGATGTCCATGGGGCGGTGGTGCGTGTCCTCACCAGGAGCATTGTGGGGCACTGAGAGCCAGAGCTCTGCCACCCCGGGGCTGACAGCCAGAACAGTCAGTGCATCGTCTACACTGATGCTGTGTCAACCTAACTACACCGGCCTAAGCACTATGCCTCTCGCGGAGGTGGCGTTATTAAATCGGTACAGCGGGCGACTTACAGTGGGAGCAAATATTGTAGTGTAGACGCTTACAGAGTTAGGGTGACGTAAGCTGCCTTATATCTCCATAACTCTGCAGTGTAGACCAAAGGCCGTGGCTACCACACTTAAACTCACCAATAATTCAAACCCACATAAGCAAAGAAAAAGCTATAAACTTTATGTAAGGGTTTGATTAAAGAGAAATATCTAAGCAAAAAAATATTACATGATTTGAGGTATTAATGCTTTTTAATTACTAAAGGCGATGCTGGCAAGCACACTATGTCACATGACCACAGAGTCCCCAATGTTCCTAACCAAAAGTGTCTCCCACCCTCAGTTCTGACTGTTCCCCACGTCTCAGGACCAAGGTGGTGCATGTGGGGACCCGTTACAGGCCTGTAAGGAGATGCTGTTACAAACACACGTTATTATACTGGGAATTGACAGTGCAGGTGGCGATGATCCAGGTAGGTGAAAGTCATTTTGCAGCTACAGTCAGGGCCGGCGCTCCCATTAGGCGATCTAGGCGGGCGCCTAGGGTGCTGCTATTTTGGGGGCGCCTGCGCCCCCGCCGCCCGTAGAAATTTGGGGGCGGGACCTTCCGCCGCCTAGGGCGCCGGCAAAGCTGGCGCCGCTACTGGCTACAGTTGCTCTAATGGTGCAAGACTGAACCCTAACTGCCTAGCTAACGATAACACAGGCACTCACTCAGGTTCCTTGTCTGGCTGAGTGATCAAGAGATTGGTGCAGGCCAGCAAGTCTTGGGCATAAATCATAGGTAGCGAATGATTCCTGGGGATCGCTGGGGAGGGACTAACCACCAACTCCCTTCTGAAATGGTGCTGCCAGTCTTTAAAGCTTGGAGCCCATGGGTTCAGCTGCAGGCAGGTTGGGTCTCTGGATCCGAAATCCCAGCTCTGGTGTGGGCTGCTGCGGGGCCAGCAGGCTGCAGGCGGTGGCAGGAGAGAGGAGCTGTCTCCAGTTGCTGGCAAGAGGAGCAGCTTGTCCCCTCCTGGGGCTTTTCTGCAGGTTGAGGTCACAGACAGGCCAGTTGTTGGGCCTGGAAGTTCTGCACTGGCTGGCTGCAGGGACACCTCCTTTCCTCGCCTCTCCCTGCCTGGGCTCTTCATGTGAGGGAAACTGGGCTATTCACAGCCTCCATCCTGCTTTCCTGGGCACCAGGGGCTCTGCCCTGTTCAGTGATGGCTGCCTGGCTGCCTTCTGCCCTCGAACGGGATGCTGGGGACTGCTGTTGTCTCCCCTCCTCCCTTCGGTTGAGGGAGGAGGGTTGCCAGAGTGACTGGTAAAGTCGCTTCCCCTTCCCTCCTGCTGCTGGGGGAAGTCAACAGTGCAGGGCTCTGCCATGGAGCTGGCAGGGGTCCCAAAGGGGTATCTCTTCCCTTGGGGCACAGCTCCCTAGCTACAAAAGAGATGGGGCTGTGTGTCACAGTGGGGTCATCAAGGCCAGACTAATGCATTGTCAAACTAGGCATGTACCTAAGGCCCATACATGCGGGAGGCCCAATATGTTGTTTTGTTTTTTACCATGAGAGGCCACCGGCCAGGCCAAATTAGAGTGAGTGGTGGTGTGACCTAGTCAGAGCACTGCTCAGGTTTGGGCCAACCACCCCCTCCATCATGACTATAGATTAAACCCCGGCTTCTGGACTAAGTACCGGGCGGGGGGAGGAGCCTCCTGCTGCCAGCGCTACCTCTTTGGAGAGGAAAGAGGTCCCTTCTGAGGAAGAAAAGGATGCCCCATGCCATTGTCTCTGACTCCCTGGAAGGGGAGGAGGGCCCTGCCACCAGCAATCCAAGTTGGTGGGGGCCATGTCGGGGTAGTCTAGGGCCACGGGTTGCTTTAATCCAGCTCTGGGAGTAATACCAGTGTCAGTGGGAGAGACTATGGCCTGTTATGCCTCCCAAGGCCTGGGCTGGGCAGTGGGATTTTCTAGTACAGATGTAGCCTGAGATCCTTGCAGAACTCTTCTATTTGCACCATCACTCTTCTCTGACATGCCCCCTCCGGGGAACAGTGCTCCTGGCAGAGGTAGCTACCCTCTCTTGTACTCCCCAGTGTACCCTGACAAATTGTGTCTCCTTCTAGCATGGTTACACTTTGCCTTCCCACCTCTCTAATTCACCTAAGGCACGGCCAGGCATTTTTTTAGCTCTGATGCTATTGAACTGGCTTCTATATTTTTTTTTTAAGTCTGCGAAATGCACATCATTGAGCCAGTGTTTGCTTTACTAACAGAGGGGAAGGTTCGCCACTGGCAGATGCAGCTTCCAAGGGAAATGATTCACTAGCAGCAGAGGAAAACTTGCATGACAGTGGTAGGAGCTGTGGTGGGGCCTCTGGTAATGGAAGCAGCAGAAGACAGAGCCAAAGAGGAGAGGAGATAAGACCTAGTTAGAGCTGGATGAAATTTTTGGAGCTAAGGGCATGTTTACACTGCAATAAAAGACTTGTGGCATGACCGGAGCTAGCCTGTAAAATGCAGTAGACCAGGGGTAGGCAACCTATGGTACATGTGCCGAAGGTGGCACGCGAGCTGATTTTCAGTGGCACTCACACTTTAATTTAATTTTAAATGAAGCTTCTTAAACATTTTAAAAACCTTATTTACTTTACATACAACAATAGTTCAGTTATATATTATAGACTTATAGAAAGAGACCTTCTAAAAACATTAAAATGTATGACTGGCATGCGAAAACTTAAATTAGAGTGAATAAATGAAGACTCGGCACACCACTGCTGAAAGAACAGGAGTACTTGTGGCACCTTAGAGACTAACAAATTTATTTGAGCATAAGCTTTCGTGGGCTACAGCCCACTTCATCGGATGCATAGAATGGAACATATAATAAGGAGATATATATACACATACAGAGAAAGTGAAAAGGTGGGAGTGGCCCTACCAACTCTTTGCGGATACAGACTAACACGGCTGCTACTCTGAAATCTGTCACTTCTGAAAGGTTGCCGACCCCTGCAGTAGAGATTAGGGTGACCGGACAGCAAGTGTAAAAAATCGGGACAGGGGGTGGGGGGTAATAGGAGCCTATATAAGAAAAAGCCCCCAAAATCAGGACTGTCCCTATAAAATCAGGACATCTGGTCACCCTAGTAGAGATGTTTGGACTCAGGCTAGATCCCAGGCTATGACATCACATAAAGGGGGGAGTCTCAGAGCCCAGGCTCCAGCCCAAGTCTGAATGTCGACACTGCAATTTTATAGCCCTGCAGCTTAAGTCCTATGAGCCTGAGTCAGCTGACCCAGGCGCTGAGACCTGGTGCTCTGGGGTTTTTGTCACAGTGTAACCAGACCCTAAGAGTTTTTCTATGGACAAACAGCTTTTTTTTTAATGAAAATTTTAATAAAATATCATTGACATCATTGTAATGTTTTGTTTGACTGGAAAAATTCACAATATTTTTTACTGACATTTTTCAGCATTTCTTTTTTTATCAAAAATGTTCTCGTGATGACGACAAATGTTTTTTGTATATAGAATACCAGGACTTTGGTAAATGAGAACATTCAATGACATTTTTGTTAATACATATCAGTGGGAAGGAATTGGGGAAAAATACAAAAAATTAAAAACAAAATAGGTTCATTTTCAATCCTTTGAAATGAAAACAACTAAGGAATTTCATTTTTTTCCACAAAACTAGTTTTGCTTTTTTGTTACCAGCTCTAGTCCTAGTGCACTGCAGTGGCTGAGTGTGTAATTTGATGTCTTCCCTTAGTGGCTGGTATACAAAGAAAATGGCCCATTACACACAGCTAAAGATACTTACTTAGCTCAGGTATTAGGGGCTTGCAGTTATTGTGCTGAAGGCGATGGGCTCTAGCCTTATTTATGACTTTGGGTCCATGTGTATTTAACCATTTATTTAGTAGCTTTGCAGAGATTTACTCATTCCATGACTGACTAATGAGCCCATATTTCTACTTTCTGTTACATAAATGGCTGCACTTCTCATTGGGTGAGCAGAAAAACAGAACATGAAAGACAAAGAAAACATTGTGGTATAAAAAGAATTCATCTCAGCACATCTCCAGATAAATGATCGATATGACAGGCCTATAATTGCTGTATAAGAGCGAAGTGTAATTACTATAACTGCCTCCCTGATTGGCTACACGAGCCTAAATTTCATCTCCGACACCTTGTAGGAGTACTTGTGCCCTTTGCCTGTCTTCCAGTTCACCCCGTCAGCATAGCTTTCATGGGCTCCTCTCAAGTATAATCCGTTCAGGTTGGACCAATGACAATCCTTGTACCACCAGGCTCCTTTAAAGGATGTTGCACAGTTACCTGAATACAGGTCATTGTCACGGTCTTGGGTTGTAAACGACATGTTGTTCTGCAAGGTTAATGAATCCCCTGTGGAAACAATTGTGTGTACAGTATTTACTACATGTTTTTACAGTTCAGGTCCCACAGCCCAGCCTGGCAGTTCTGCAGGGGGGTTGCTAAATTTCTCCTTTCACCAGGCAATAAAAATCTCTCTGGAGTCCAGGAGAGAGACTGCAGTTCACTTCCCAGAAGGAAGATTTTCCACCAGACCATATTCTGATCTCAGTGACACCACTATAAATGCAGAGTAACTCATTGCAGTCAGTGCGCTCAATGTGCTCCTAACACTAACAGCTTAACAGGGAATGGGTTGAGGATTCAGGACCAAAGAATCACAGAGTCACAGAGGTAGGGCTGGAAGGGACCTCACGAAGTCACCAAGCCCAGCCCCTTATGCTGAGGGAGGACCAAGTAAACCTAGACCAACCCTGACAGGTGTTTGGCCAATCTGTTTTTAAAAACCGCCATTGGTGGGGATTACACATCCTCCCTTGGAAACCTATTCCAGAGCTTAACTATCCTCATAGTTATAAAGCTTTTCCTACTATCTAACCTAAGTCTCCCTTGTTGCAGATTAAGCCCACAACTTCTTATCCCACCACCAGTGGACATGGAGAACAACTGATCATCCTCCTCTTTGTATGAGCCCTTGAGACTGTTATCAGGTCCCCTCTCAGTCTTCTTTTCTCAAGACTAAACATGCTCAGCTTTTTTAACCATTCCTCATAAATCAGTTATTCTAAACCTTTTATCATTTTTGTTGTTCTCCTCTGGACTCTCTCCAGTTTGTCGACATATTTCCTAAAGTGCAGTATGCAAAAGTGGACACAGTACTCTAGCTGAGGCATCACCAGTGCTGAGTTGAGTCGAGCAATAACCTCTGTTCTCTTACATGCAATACACGTGAAAATAGATCCCAGAATAATTCGCAACAGCATCACATTGTTGACTCATATTATTTGCGATCCACTCTAACCCTCAGATCATTTTCAGCAGTACTACCACCTAGCCCAGGAGTTCTCAAACTGATCCCTCAGTGGGTCGCAAGGTTATAACGTGGGGGGGTCGCAAGCTGTCAGCCTCCATCCCCAAACCCTGCTTTGCCTCCAGCATTTATAATAGGATTAAATATTAAAAATGTATTTTTAATTTATAAGGAGGGCCGCACTCAGAGGCTCGCTGTGTGAAAGGGGTCATCAAAACAAAGGTTTGAGAACAACGGCTTTTTCCTTCCTAAATGAAGCCCTTGGCAATTGTCTTTATTGAAATTCAACTTGTTGAATTCAGGCCAATTTGCCAAGGTCGTTTTGAATTCTAATTCTGTCCTCCAAAGCACTTGCAACCTCTCCCAGCTTGGTGTCATTAGCAAATTTTAAAAGAATACTCTCCACTCCATTATCCCAGTCATTAATGAAAAGATTGAATAATACCAGACACAGGACTGACCCCTGCGAGGATATTCCCTCGCTGTTTGACAGCGAGCCACTGATAATTACGCTTTGTGTATGTTCTTTCAACCAGTTGTGCACCTATCTTATAGCAATTTCATCTAGATTTCATTTCCTTAGTTTGCTTGTGAGACTGTCATGTGGGACTGTGTCAAAAGCCTTACTAAAAATCCAGATATATCACCTCTACTGCTTCCCCCTTATTCACTAGACCAATAACCCTGACAAAGAAGGAAATCAGGTTGGTTTGGCATGATTTCTTCTTCACAAATCAATGCTGGCTCTTCCTTATAATACTATTTTCCTCTAACTGCTTACAAATTGATTGTTTAATAATTTTTTCCAATATTTTCCCCAGTATTGAAGTTAGGATCTATGGTCTATATTCTCCGGGTTCTCTTTGTTCCCCTTTTTAAGGATAGGGACTATGTTTGCACTTCTCCAGTCCTCTGGTATCTCATTCGCCCTCCAGGTGTTCTCAAAGATAATTACTAATGGTTCCTGGGATGAATTTTGTCAGGCCCCACTGACTGGAGTGCATCTAACTTATCTAAATACTCTTTAATGTGTTCTTTCCCTATTCTGGCTTTCATTCATTCCCCCTTATTGCTGATATTGGGTTGAGTATCTGGTCACCATTAACCCTTTTAGTGAAGACTGAACCAAAATAGGCATTAAACACCTCAACCGTCTTGATATAATCAGATATTAATTCTCCATCCCCACTAAGTAGAGGACCTACACTTTCCTTCATCTTTCTCTTGCTCCTAATGTATTGAAAGAACCTCTTCTTACTGTCTTTTATGTCCCTTTCTAGGTCTAACTCATTTTGTGACTTAACCTTTCTGATTTTGTCCTAACAGGTGATGCTATTCTTTTGTACTCCTCCTTGGCATTTTGTCCATGTTTCCACTGTTTGTAGGATCCCTTTTTGATTTTCAGGTCATTAAGGAGCTGCTGATGGAGTCCTAATTGCCTCTTCCTATTCTTCCGATCTTTCCTTCAGTTTGGGATAGTTTGCAGTTGTGCCTTTAATATTGTCTCCTTAGGACAGCTCTCCTGAGCTGCTTTTCCCCCTAGATTGTCTTCCCGTAGGAACTAACCTACCAGTTCTCTGAGTTTGTTAAAGTCTGATTTTTGAAATCCATTGCCTTTCTTCTGATGCTTTCACTCCTTCCTCTCTTTAGAATAATAAAGCCTATCATTTCATGATCACTTTCACCCAAATTGCCTTCCAACTTCAGATTTGCTACCAATTCCTCCCAGTTGGTCAGAATTAAGTCTAAAATGGCTGGTCCCCCTGGTTACTTCCTCTACCTTCTGAAACTAAAAAGTTGTCCCCAATATATTCCAAGAATTTACTGGAAATGTTGTGTTTTGCTGTATTACTTTTCCAACAGATGTGTGGGTAGTTATAATCCCCCATTACTACCAGGTCTGGGTTTTGCATATTTTTGCTATTTGTTCTAGAAATACCTCATCTTCCTACTCTTCCTGGTTTGGTGGACTATAGTAGACACCTTATTATGAGGTCACCTCTACTTTTTACCACTTTTATCTTTATCCAGAGACTGTCAAAGGGCCTGCCTCTCACCTTGTTCTGGAACTCAGAACAAGTGTATATATTCTTGGTGTATAATGCAACACCTCCTCCTGCCTGTCTCTCCTTAACAAGCTACACCCCTCTATACCAATATTGCTGTAACAGTTCTTATCCAACCAAGTCTCTGTGATGCTCCAGAGGGAATGAACAGAACAGTAATCATCAAGTCATCCATCCCATGTGCTCTGGCAAACAGAGGCTAGGGACACCATCCCTGCCCCTTCTGGCTAATAGCCATTGATGAACCTATCCTCCATTATCTTATCTAGTTCTTTTTTGAACCCTGTTATAGTCTTGGTCTTCAGAACATCTCCTGGCAATGAGTTCCACAGGATGACTGAGCGTTGTGTGAAGAAATACTTCCTTTTGTTTGTTTTAAATCTGCTGCCTATTAATTTCATTTGGTGACCCCTAGTTCTTGTGTTATGAGAAGGAATAAATAACATTTTCCTATTTATTTTCTCCACACCAGTCACAATTTTATAGGCCTGTATCATATCCCTCTTTAGCCGTCTCTTTTCCAAGCTGAGAAGTCCCAGTCTTTGAAATCTCTCCTCATATGGAAGCTGTTCCATGCCCCTAATCATTTTTGTTGCCCTTTTATGTACCTTTTCCAATTCTAATATCTATATTTTTGAGATGGTATGACCACATCTGCACGCAGTATTCAAGATGTGGGTATACCATGGATTTATATAGCGGCAATATGATATTTTCTGTCTTATTATCTATCCCATTCCTAATGATTCCCAACATTCTGTTAGCTTTTTTGACTGCCACTGCATATTGAGTAGAGGTTTTCAGAAAACTATCCACAATGACTCCAAGATCTCTTTCTTGAGTGGTAACAATTAATTTAGACCCCATAATTTTATATGTATAGTTGGGATTATGTTTTCCAATGTGCATTACTTTGTATTTATCAACATTGAATTTCACCTGCCATTTTGTTGCCCAGTCACCCAGGTTTGTGATCTGCCTTTGTAACTCTTCGCACTCTGCTTCAGATTTAACTATCTTGAGTAGTTTTGTATCATCTGCAAATTTTGCCACCTCATTCACCCCTTTTCATTTATGAATATGTTGAACAGTTCTGGTCTGGGTACAGACATCTGGGGGACACCACTATTTACCTCTCTCCATTTTGAAAACCGAGCATTTATTCCTACTCTTTGTTTCCTATCTTTTAACCAGTTATTTATCCAGGAGAGGACCTTCCCTCTTATCCCATGAAAACTTACTTTGCTTAAGAGCCTTTAGTGAGGGACCTTGTCAAAGGCTTTCTGAAAATCTAAGTACACTATATTCACTGGATCCACCTTGTCTACATGCTTGTTGACCCCTTGAAAGAATTCTAGTAGACTGATGAGGTATGATTTCCCTTTACAAAACCATGCTGATTTGTCCCCACCAAATCATGTTCATCTATGTGCCTGATAATTCTGTTCTTTACTATAGTTTCCACAATTTGCCCAGTACTGAAGTTAGTACTGTAATTGCCGGGATCACCTCTGGAGCCCCCCCCCCCCTTTTTTTTAAATAGCATCACATTAGCTATCATCCAGTCATCTGGTACAGAAGCTGATTTAAATGATAGGTTACATACCACAGTTTGCAATTTCACATTTGAGTTCCTTCAGAACTCTTGGGTGAATACCATCTGGTCCTGGTGACTTATTACTATTTAATTTATCAATCTATTCCAAAACCTCCTCTAATGACACCTCAGTCTGGGACAGTTCCTCCAATTTGTCACCTAAAAAGAATGGCTCAGGTTTGGGAATCTCCCTCATATCCTCAACCGTGAAGACTGATGCAAAGAATTCCTTTAGTTTCTCCGCAGTGGCTTTATCCTCCTTGAGTGCTCCTTTAGAATCTCAATTGTCCAGTGGCCCCACTGGTTGTTTAGCAGGCTTCCTGCTTCTGATGTACTTAAAAAAATGTTTTACTGTTACTTTTTGAGTCTTTGGCTAGCTGTTAATAAGTAATAATTTAGCTATTGTGCTAATACTTCCAGTTCTTCCTATTCATTCCCATACTCCTTACATTTGTGTATAGACATCTAAGATGTTGAGCGGATTTCCCACTCTTGTTGCTCCTATTACCATACATATAACCTCCTGCCTCCCCCCCCCAACATCTAACCCTCTGTTAAGGTGGCCCTTTTTTATTCTTAGCGGTGGACTTTGATCACCTACCCGCTTTTAACCTAATTTAAAGCCCTCCATAATAGGTTGGCAAGATGGTGTGGCTAAGCAATGTGCCTAAGCAATCCTGCAGTGGCCTACAATGACTCTGCATGTCAAAGACTGTTTCTGTCTCTGGTGTGTGTGAGTCTGGATACATAGTTGGCACAAAATGCACATGTGCACCCACTCAATGACTTGTACCATTCCAGGTGTGCCTACTTACTTTAATTCAGATGTTTCTCAAGGGCATTCCAGTTTAATTTATGAAAACAACAAGCCGTGGTTGTGCCTAACTCTGCTCAGAATTCTGCTTTCAGTCTGCCCTAGGCAGGATATCCATATTACACTACATAGCTGGTGTGACTAGAACATGGGTTCCTGCTCAAATAGTTCAATAGCAGAATAACTGATGTTTTCCAAAAGAGATCACTTCCACAGATTACGTCACCTTTTGCTTCTGCCATAGAATATTCTGCATCTCATTTGCTTCCATTTTTTCCATCTGCCACAAAGGGTAAAGGACGAGTTCAGAACCTACCTGCAGTGCCATTAACAAAGGCTCCAAGGATCAGCTTGTATTTCTCGGTCTCCCCTGTAATTTTGAAGGATCTGTAGGTAGCAAATCGATAGTTGTTCTCAAAATCACTGAGATCGACACGAAGCTCGTTGGTTCCTTTAGAAAACAATTTGAAAGCAAAATGTTCAGCAATTTCCATCCAGTCTGTAGCATTTCTCAGTGCTGTACTGTGGGCAAACCACCCGAGGACAAAATGCTGCTCCATGAATCATGACTGGAGCCAGCCCAGCTACCACAGCATTATTGGTTTCAATAGCTTTGTGTGGCAGGGTTGTAAGGAACAGGAACAGGAAGGGGTGTCTGCAGCAGAAGTGTTACCTCTACTGATGGTACAACTCTATACCCTGTAACCATGGCTAAAGTGTGGGAACAAAGCTTGGTGGAGAAGGAAAAGAATACGTCAGTGATGTCCTTACCAAGGGATGTTAGCAGGTGGATATTGTCGTTCCCCAGCCAGAATTCTGACAGCCGGCTGCCAAAACCTCTTTTGTATGAATTCCAGTCACGGAAAAAATCCACAGAGCCATCCACCCGTCTCTGGAACACCTGCAGGGAAACAGGAGGTTCTTAGCTGGGAAATCCCACATTGTTTTCCATCCTACGTAGAGCAGGAGACCAGAAACTGAGACTGTAAATCATTGGATGAGATTTAACGTGGTCAGATCTATTTCAGCCTCAGGTGACTATCGCAGAGGGATGCTTGTCCTACAGAATCATATTAAATCTTGGCAGCAACAGCACTGGGTTAAAGGATCACATGGTTCAAAATCTACAGCACTGGACTGGTAATCAGGAGGCTGGGTTCTATACCCAGTTCTGCCCCTTGGGCAAGTCACATCACCTCTGCCCTCTGTCCGGCCCTTTGTCTGCCTTGTCTATGGAGAGTGTGAGCTGTAACAGACAGGGGCTGTCTCTCAGTGTGTGTGTTCAGCACCCAGCACGATGGGACCCTGATCTTCATCAGATTCTCTAGGCACGATTGGGATATAAATAAGCACAATGATAAATTGGAAGGTTTAAATGTGAGGTATATGCAGGGTTCAAACCCCTCATCTCCTCAGCTCCCTAGAACGCTCCCTCCACTCATACTCAGAGGCTACCTGAGCGACAGAGCAGCTGATGAACCAGGACTTTGACCAAGGTGGAAGGAAGAAGGAATTCTGATTCCAGAGTCTGGGCAGCTATTGAGGAGGCTCTGAGAGCCAGGCAGAGAATAGCCAGGAGAAGGGAAACCTGGTTAACTGTGTCAGACCAGTGGAAAATATCCCCTCAGACGGGGACTTTTTGACTCTAAAGCTCTGGGTTCCCTCCATGGAACCCATTGTGTTCACAACCAAGGTGTCTGGAGACTTTGACAAGGATTAGGAGGATTAGAAGGGCTCAGTGGTTTCGTTCAGCTAACCACGGTGAGCTGACAGCTTCAGAGTTTCCGTCCTCATGCTTTTCTACTAGCTGCAACCCACTGGTTAAGGGCCACCTCCCATTCTTGGGACAGAAAACTGTTGTTCAAGAAAAAATATCCAATGAGCTTCATTATGCTCTGCTCTTACAATCCATCCTCCACCATCTGTGTCCATGTCACAGAGCACGGTCATGGTGTTACAGTCATGGGGGTAGATGGTGTACCAGCCGCTCAGGATGTTCCCTCTAGCTAACAGCTCCTTGCAGTTCTTTGCTCCTGGTTAAAAGAGGAATTGAAATGTATAAATTGGTTGTATAACTCTCCTTGGATTCATGGGCTGCTTTATGTTGCACTGAGGGCCAAATCAATTGCAGAATCAGATAAATGGAAAACAATCTTTGAACCACCATCTCCTCTCCTCCCCACTGTAGTGTTTGGGAAATGGGTAGTATCCTTTTAAATACCTTGTGAGCCCTCTAGTGGTGCTCTCTGTGTTCTATCTTTAGAAACCTACCAGAGCAGCAGCGTAGGTACCTAGCTCGGCTTTTCATGCTCTCTGTAGTTAGCAAACACAATTATTTAGACTTCACTGTGCTAGTGTGGTTCATATTAAGTTTGTTTGAAAGAGGAAAAGAGACAACAACTGCCCAACCCCATGTGTTGTGTGTGAGAACAGCTCAACCTGAACAGAGGATTGGCTCAAAGTGTCTTGAAAACTCATGAAAACTGAAATGTGCATGAAGATTTGTACTGGTGGATGTGCCTGTGCAGCCATTTTGAAATCCCTGGTGAGTCAGAAGGGCTTCCAGTCATCATGTGACTTGGGTGAGCAATCACTGCAAGGGAATATCAAACACTCATAGGAATACTCACATCAAACAGATTGCAAGTGAACCCATTGGCTGAAATGTGTTTCCACAAAAGATTCACTGGCTAATTGCACAAATCATTCATTTAAAAATACCCAACCATCTGGTGGGTAAACCAGGAAAAGGGCGGAGTTGTCACATTAGTCATTTTAAAATATTTGTTCATCATTCCTGAGGGTTCAGCCATCACGGCTGCGTTCCCTGGAAGGAATGAGATGATAGTTCAGTGGTTATAAGAAATGCTCACCTTTCTTACACTGTATATCGTCCAGCTCTTCCTCTCCTGGACAGGAAAAGAAACAATGGAAGTGAAATTTGAACCAGAAAACTTTGTATTGTCTTTTAAACTGTGCCAACAGTGAGAGCTGGGATAGCAATGTACTAGAAAATGCACTAGACAGGTTTGTACTTATGCAAAACCAAGTGTTAACAGAATCACACCCATCTCTGATCTGTGCTTCCTGTCTGGAATAAAAAAGATGGCATTCATAACTAGCCAACACTGTTTTGTAACCCTCTCATGAGGTTCCCACTTGCAGGGGTAAGAATTGGTCCTTAATGGACTAAATTAATTGCTGGTCAGTAAGTAGAAGCAATGCCCACAAAGTCAGGGGTGTTACACCTGCTTACACTAGCTGTGAATTTGAGTCAATATGTTATAAAAATCCCAAGTGAAATTAGTTAAATAGAAAAAGGGGCACTCCTTTAAATGAGCATTTAAACAGGATCCATTTCTTGTAATTCATACTCCCCACCCCCAGTATGTGAGGAGTACAAGGAGGGGTAAGAGAAAGCAGCCTTCTCCAGGATATACATCTGGATCTACAGCTTTCACTTACATGCCAAATATTATCTCTAATACCAAAGGTCATCTGCTTGGAGTTATTGCAAATGTTGCAACTAGGGTGACCAGATGTCCCGATTTTATAGGGACAGTACCAATTTTTGGGTCTTTTTCTTATATAGGCTCCTATTACCCCCCACCACCATCCCGATTTTTCACATTTTCTGTCTGGTCACCCTAGTTGCAACACTGTACTGACTACCTGTTTTGTAGACAGAGCTATTTCTCTCTTCAGACATTCCAACACTTACAGGAATATTGGTGAGCTCGATACTGTGGGCATGGTAACTAGTCAAGAGGGAAGATTCTTAACCCACTCAAGTTCCAGCTCAGCAGAAATGAAACTGAAGTGATGTGCTCAATATAAAGGAAAGTGCAGAGGGTCTCACCAACTGTTCCAAGGGTTCCCGATGCTCCTTTGTCTCCTAAAGGAAGAACTCAGAATAAAATCCTTGTTTTCCCTAGAGATCATCTCCATAGTTTGAACTCTCATTTCAACACCCACCTGAGGGTTAATTGTGCAGGGGGCTAGTTCAAGGCCTATGTATCACTTACACTCCAGACAATCTGTTAAAGTAGCCCACTAGTGGGACTTAAGTGATACATTTATCTTCTCTTGTCCTCTTCACTGGCTAAATTTCACCCTTAGGATACGTCAACACTGCAGCTGGGTGCATGCTTCCCAGCTCCTATGTAATGAGCGAAGATGTGTTAGCCTAGCACAGTGGTTCTCAAACTATGGGTCGGGACCCCAAAGTGGGTCACAACCCTGTTTTAATGGGGGCACCAGGGCTGGTGTTAGACTTGCTGGGGCCTGGGGCTGAAGCCTGAGCCCCACCACCTGGGGCTGAAGCTGAAGCCCAGGGGCTTCAGCCCTGGGTGGAGGAGCTCAGGTTACAGGCCCCCCACCCTGGGCGGTGGGGCTCGGGCTTTGGCCCCCCTGCCAAGGGCAGCGGCAGGGCCGGATCTAGCATTTTTGCTGCCCCAAGCAGGGGGGGAAAAAAAAAAAAAGCCGCGATCGCGATCGGAGGCAGCACTACCGCCGCTTCATTCTACGGCGGCAATACGGCGGCAGGTCCTTCGCGCCAAGAGGGAGTGACGGCCCCGCCGCCGAACGGCCAGACGTGCCACCCCCCTCTTCATTGGCCGCCCCAGGCACCTGCTTGCTACGCTGATGCCTGGAGCCGGCCCTGGGCAGCGGGGCTTTGGCTGGCTCAGGTTTTGGTCACCCCTCCTGGGATCGTGTAGTAATTTTAGTTGTCAGAAGGAGGTCGCTGTGCAATGAAGTTTAAGAACCGCTGGCCTAGTGCAGTTTGATTCCTGGAGTAATTTCCTGCGACTGCCAAGGACCTTGTGATATGTCAGACATTATGATTAGAGCTGTTGAAATGTTTTCNATAGGGACAGTACCGATTTTTGGGTCTTTTTCTTATATAGGCTCCTATTACCCCCCACCACCATCCCAATTTTTCACATTTGCTGTCTGGTCACCCTAGTTGCAACACTGTACTGACTACCTGTTTTGTAGACAGAGCTATTTCTCTCTTCAGACATTCCAAAACTTACAGGAATATTGGTGAGCTCGATACTGTGGGCACGGTAACTAGTCAAGAGGGAAGATTCTTAACCCACTCAAGTTCCAGCTCAGCAGAAATGAAACTGAAGTGATGTGCTCAATATAAAGGAAAGTGCAGAGGGTCTCACCAACTGTTCCAAGGGTTCCTGATGCTCCTTTGTCTCCTAAAGGAAGAACTCAGAATAAAATCCTTGTTTTCCCTAGAGATCATCTCCATAGTTTGAACTCTCATTTCAACACCCACCTGAGGGTTAATTGTGCAGGGGGCTAGTTCAAGGCCTATGTATCACTTACACTCCAGACAATCTGTTAAAGTAGCCCACTAGTGGGACTTAAGTGATACATTTATCTTCTCTTGTCCTCTTCACTGGCTAAATTTCACCCTCAGGATACGTCAACACTGCAGCTGGGTGCATGCTTCCCAGCTCCTATGTAATGAGATGTGTTAGCCTAGCACAGTGGTTCTCAAACTATGGGTCGGGACCCCAAAGTGGGTCACAACCCTGTTTTAATGGGGTCACCAGGGCTGGTGTTAGACTTGCTGGGGCCTGGGGCTGAAGCCTGAGCCCCACCACCTGGGGCTGAAGCTGAAGCCCAGGGGCTTCAGCCCTGGGTGGAGGAGCTCAGGTTACAGGCCCCCCACCCTGGGCGGTGGGGCTCGGGCTTTGGCCCCCCTGCCAAGGGCAGCGGCAGGGCCGGATCTAGCATTTTTGCTGCCCCAAGCAGGGGAAAAAAAAAAAAAAAGCCGCGATCGCAATCGGAGGCAGCTCTACCGCCACTTCATTCTACGGCGGCAATACGGCGGCAGATCATTCGCGCCAAGAGGGAGTGATGGCCCCGCCGCCGAATTGCTGCCGAACGGCCAGACGTGCCACCCCCCTCTTCATTGTCCGCCCCAGGCACCTGCTTGCTACGCTGGTGCCTGGAGCCGGCCCTGGGCTCTGGCTGGCTCAGGTTTCGGTCACCCCTCCTGGGATCGTGTAGTAATTTTTGTTATCAGAAGGAGGTCGCTGTGCAATGAAGTTTAAGAACCGCTGGCCTAGTGCGGTTTGATTCCTGGAGCAATTCCTGTGACTGCCAAGGACCTTGTGATATGTCAGACATTATGATTAGAGCTGTTGAAATGTTTTCAGCTAATATATTATTCCCCCAAAAAATGCAGTTTCGTGTCCGAAACAATTCACAAATTCAACTCACATTTGGCAAACACGTACAGCCAAAGTAAGCAAACAAAAATAAATCAGGGGAAATTTTCCCACTTATTCAAAAAGTTTTGCTTTGACATTATTAAAATGTTCCAACTTTTCATTTTGAAACATTTTGTTTAGTCATTTGGCTATTAAACAAAAGGAGATTTAAAAAACCCACCCAAAACCTGTTGGTTTGGGTCAAATGACACTTCTTGTTCAACCTGAACCAATTTTTTTATTCAGCTTTTTCTTTCAGTGAGAAGCCAGAAGGGAAAATTGTACAGTGGGATGGGGGGAAATGTGGCTCCCGGTTCTTCTGTCACCACGAACAGCACCATAAAGTGCTCTGCAGTGAGAAGAATCATCTGAGGTCTCTCACCTTTCACTCCAGAGGGGCCAGCAGAACCTCTTTCTCCTGATTGAACAAAAAATAAGACAGTAAAGACTGATCAGAGATACCGAGATCTTGACAGTGGATCAGAACTGAAGTTCTGTTGCAATAATAAACCCTTTATTGTCAACTATAGAGTGAAGGGAAGTTATGGTGGTTTTTGGAGCCCAGATATTATAGGAATTGGTGTTTTATAACTAGCTCTAATTGATATTTGATTAAAAACAAATTTCCTGTTCTTAGGTAACCTATAGGAAAACACAGTTCTCTGCCCTTTGTTACTTTACCTTTTGGGCCAGCTTTCCCCACCTTTCCAGGGATCCCCTGAGGTCCCTGTTCTCCTGCAAACACAGAAAACTGATTGAATAGTTTCCAAGGTAGCATAAATACTGAGTACATAATCCCCACCCACCACCCCAACCTGGAATTACAATACCCCATCTGTGTCGAAATTCAAATAATGTATCTGCATCTCGCTCGCTGAATCCCTGATCTCACATCAGGATCCCCTAGCATGGACTCTTGCATGGAGGCCCATTGAAGTCAAAGGGACAAGCACATCTTGCTGCCAGGTGAGAACCAAAGCTGGTAAACAACCATTTTCTACATGCTACCTGTGAGGCATGGCTAGAAAGGGTTAAACATCCTGCAAAATAAATAAAGACATGTGGGGAGCTAATGTTTGTGTTTTTGTCTATTTACATATGTATGAGTAGGGTCGACAGTGTAATCAACAGTCCCTGTCCATGCTGTATTCTGATCATTCAGAGGTCAAAACAACATCCTATCAATTCAATGAATTGTAAACATGGGATAGCTCTGAACATGAGATTTGGACATTGGACTATGACCTATGAACTGAATTCTAACTCTTTGCAACTACAAAGCTCACCATCTCTGCTGTGAATCTGAACCTCAATGAATTGAACTCATGTCTGTATGTACATTGATCTTTTAACCATACTCTCTCTCTTGTTTTTTAATACATTTTAGTTTAGTTAATAGGAATTGGCTGTAGGGTGTATCTGGGTAAGATCTGAAACATTCTTTAACCTGGGAGGTAATGTGTCCGATCCTTTGGGATTGGTCGAACCTTTTCTTTTCTATGATGAAATAAGATTTACAGAAATTGTCATATTTGACGTGGGTACCTGGATGGAGGCCTGAGGCTGGATCACTTTAAGGGAACTGTGTTGTTTGGACTTCTGAGTAACCCATGAGGTAATAAAGAAGCTGTTTTATGCTGGCCTGGTGAATCTAGGTATTGGAATATCCACCAGCTTTTTGGGGCTTGGCTGCCCCATTTTTCGCAGTTCGCCCTAATTGCGTGACCACAGCTGGCTCCCACTAGGACCCTGGTCACACTACCATTAAAAATTCCATGGCTCAAAATAATCATCATCATTTGTTCTTCTCTAGCCCCTCTTATCCAAAGTTCTCAGAGTGCTTTACACAGATCAGTGAAATATGCCTCAGATAACCCCTGGGAGCATTATAGCCATTATACAGAGGGGAAAATTGAGGCTCAGGGAGAGGAAGTGACTTGCCCAGGATCACACAGTGAGACAGTGACAGAGATGGGGAATGAACTAGAGGACTTGATTGCCAATCTGATGCGCCAAAGAGAATGGACAATATTTCAAACCTTGGTTATTCTGAAGTTCCAATCCATCAGCAAAGGATACGGAAGATTTGCCCTATGAGTTGGGCAGAGTTTCCTCATATCAGGGTTGAGGGGAATCTCCAAAGTCTGAGCATATTACATAAGTAACTCCCATTTACATCAGCACCATCCATGCCTGATTCCCTTTCAGTGCCTGGGAATGTACCTTTCATTCCTGCAGCTCCTGGGTCTCCTTTGGCTCCTGCGGCACCAGGAAACCCAGGGCAGCCTTGGAGAACGGTGAGTTTATCAGAACCGCTGAGTCCCACTATCCTCACCTCTGGGGAAAGAAATTAATCCATAAATAATATGTGTTAGTTTCTCATCATCTGAAACATTCTGCAGAAAACCAAGCAAATGAGAGCCTAGATAGTTCCTTAATTTTGTTTTCTCTATTAGTGATAAATGCAACATTTTCTTCAGTTTTATGAATTTGAGAGACAATGCCCTAAAATTAAAGGGTTGGGGATGATCATTACTCTTTGTTTCTGTTTTAAGTTTTAGTGAAAAGTTAAAAGAAAAAGACTTATTACATTTAAGTGATTTTTTAAAAAACACGTGAGTTAATTTTGATGTACATACCGCCCTACCGTGTTTGCAACCCAACCGTTGCGGAATTATGCCAGTTCATGAGAACCTCTTAATGAAATTAACTAAAGAGAAACAAACTGTCTGAGTGGTTAAGCACTAGAACAAATTGCCTAGGGAGGCTGTGGAATCTCCATCATTGGGGATTTTTAAGAGCAGGTTAGACAAACACCTGTCAGGGATGGTCTAGATAATACTCAGTCCTGCCATGAGTGCAGGGGACTGGACTAGATGACCTCTCAAGGTCCCTTCCAGTTCTATGATTCTATGAAATGTGACATTGACTAGTCGGTTCTCATTGTGCAAGCAGAATGAAATGCAGAGAAAAAACAAAAAGCTGTCATTCAGTGAAGAAATTGTCCAAAAGCAAATTAATTTTAAAAACTGTTACAAACACAGGTAATGGATTTTTAAAAATTGATTTGTTTATCTTAACAGTGTCCCCCTGTGTTATACACATGATTAGATTTAAAATTATTAACAGGGACATTAGTGGAGAAAAATAGGAACACAGACGTCAACTCCATCGAGCTCCATTAATGTGGAAATCTTAGAGGCCAACAGAATGATTAAAAAAATAATATTTCCTGTGACATAGGAACCCTGCCTCCTAATTTGGAACATTTGGGCATAAATCATAGGTAGCAAATGATTTTTTAAATGATCATGAATGTAAGGAAATGAAACTTAAAAGCAGTACTGCTCTGAAATAATACATTCATTTATCCATCAGAGGGTGAATCCTGTATTCATTCCTTTTTCAGCAAAACACCCATTTCCTTCAAAGGGAGTTTGCCTGAATTAGGTCTGAACAAAATTGATTAAATCCTGCAAAAGGATCATAGGATTTTATGGTGAACTAAAATTAACCCTCAAATGCCACTGGATTTTCAATCCAAAGTACAGCAGTGAAAGTAAAGTATCATTATACAAAGATCTCTATTGTGGATGTCTGCTATTAGATACACAGTACTAGTATTTTTTAAAATGATAACCTTAACTTAGTAACCATGAGTTTTAAAAAGGCTGATCTACTATCAGAGGGTTCCTCTGAGCTTTAAAGGTCGGGTTTAGATTTCCCAGACCGTGTTAATAAGTGGACATTTCACAGCCTGTGGTTTGATCACTTACTGGGTTAAAAATGCTTTGGTGTCAACATACAATGGTGATGAGAACTTTAGATGGAGAGATTCCAGCAGGAACGGGGCGGGAGGGATGTTAGAAGTTAGGAAATGAGTGTGAGGAAGAACAGGTTAAAAATGTCAGATTTCAAAAAATTTCAATGAAAAAAAAAGATTTTCACAAAATTATTTGCAAAAACTGTGTCCTATTTTTGACCACTTCTCATCTGCGGTGGCCATTTCTGCAATACAGATTAATTTTTACAAAGTAATTTTGGTCAAAGAAGCTGTTCTTTTTATTATTTATATTGCACCATGAGCCTGAAAAGCACTTTAAAGACCTGTAGGACAACAAAGATCCCTGAAGATCTTACATGTTGAAGGCAGCTGAATGTAACAGTTCCCAGTTCTCCAGGGTCCAGGTTGGCAAGAACCATAGTATGATATGCTGTTGTGAGCAGAGATTGTCTTTCACTCACCTGGGCAGGTGTCCTCAGCCTTACAAATTGTTGCTGCTAGCCAGAGTAAAGAGAGAAGGGTTTTCTGGGCAGCCCTTCCCATGGCTGGTGCTGGTCTCTGCAATAGCAGCTCCACCCTGTCTTCTTGCCACCCTCTCTTCTGCTTAACATGTAGGGCTCTGCAATATATGCAATAACCCACACAGAACTAATCCCGCCTCTGCCTTCTCAGCACCGCCTTCCCATACTCCACATTCCAGTGGTTTCAACTGAGATTGCAACATAGACAAAGTTCACAACTGTAGCTGATTTAAATGGCCTTGTAGGACATGTTCAGTTTTGGACTAACAGCCATTGCGTCATCCACACGGCAAGTGCAGTATTGTCCAATGTTGATTATTGAACGGAGCCAGTCTGAATCCTGTCTCACAAAGTTCATGAGAATGTGTCTTCTGAGAGATTAAAATAAGGTGCCAAATAATGAGCCCAAGCTGACTTTCTCCATCCCTTCAAGTCTCCTGTCGCCTTCAGTGGGAAACTTTGGGTGAACCAGAGGAGCAGGATTGGGTGAACTTATTATCCAACTGTGTTATTGTTATTTTTTGTATGACAGTAGCCACAGGAGGCCTCATATCAGCTTGGAGCCCCACAGTGCCGAGTGTTGTACAAGCCCATAGTAGATAGATTCCAAGGCCATAACTGACCATTGTGATTATCTAGTCTGATCTCCTGTATAACACAGGTGCCTAGATAAATAATTCCTAGAGCAGATCTTTTAGAAAAACATCCAATTCTTGATTTTAAAATTGTCAGTAATGGAGAATGCATCATGACCCTTGGGAAATGAGTCCAATAGTTAATTACTCTCGCCATTATTTCCAGTCTGAATTTGTCTAGGCTTAACATAAGAACATAAGAACGGCCATACTGGGTCAGACCAAAGGTCCGTCTAGCCCAGTATCCTGTCTTCCGACAGTGGCCAATGCCAGGTGCCCCAAAGGAAATGAACAGGTAATCATCAAGTGATCCATCCCCTGTCGCCCATTCCCAGCTTCTGGCAAACAGAGGCTAGGGACACCATCCCTCCCCATCCTGGCTAATAGCCATTGATGGACCTATTGTGACGGGTTGGATCACAGAAACCCCCTTGGGAGCTGCCACCCGATGTGCCAAGACTACTTCTACCCCTGCTTTCCCTGCAAGCTCAGGACTCCAGCACCCTGTCTTGCTGAGCCAGACACACCCGTCTGCTCCAACAAAGACCCAGGGTCTTTGTTACTTGCCTCAAAGCTGCAGGTTTACCTGAAAGCAGCTAACAGAAGTGTTCCTGTCTTTAACACTCAGATGCCCAACACCCAATGGGGTCTAAACCCAAATAAATCCGTTTTACCCTGTATAAAGCTTATACAGGGTAAACTCATAAATTGTTCGCCCTCTATAACACTGATAGAGAGATATGCACAGTTGTTTGCTCTCCCAGGTATTAATACATACTCTGAGTTAATTAATAAGTAAAAAGTTATTTTATTAAATACAGAAAGTAGGATTTAAGTGGTTCCAAGTAGTAACAGACAGAACAAAGTAAGTCACCAAGCAAAATAAAATAAAATGTAAGCAAATCTATGTCTAATTAAACTGAATACAGATAATCTCACCCCCAGAGATGCTTCAGTAAGTTTTTTCCTCAGACTGGACCCCTTCCAGCCCTGGGCACAATTCTTCCCCCTGGTACAGCTCTTGTTCCAGCTCAGGTGGTAGCTAGGGGATTCTTCATGATGGCTCCTCTCCTTGTTCTCTTCCACCCCTTTATATATCTTTTGCATAAGGCGGGAATCCTTTGTCCCTCTCTGGGTTCCCCCACCCCCTCCTTCTCAATGGAAAGACACCAGGTTAAAGATGGATTCCAGTTCAGGTGACATGATCACATGTCACTGCAAGACTTCATTGCCCACTTGCCAGCACACACGTATACAGGAAGACTTACAGGTAAAACACAGCCATCTGCAGACAATTGTCCTGGTTAATGGGAGTCATCAAGATTCCAAACCACCATTAATGGCCCACACTTTGCATAATTACAATAGGCCCTCAGAGTTATATTTCATATTTCTAGTTTCAGATACAAGAGTGGTACATTTATACAAATAGGATGATCACACTCAGTAGATTATAAGCTTTGTAATGATACCTTACAAGAGACCTTTTGCATGAAGCATATTCCAGTTACATTATATTCACTCATTAGCATATTTTTATAAAACCATATAAACTGCAACGTCACACCTATCCTCCATGAACTTCCAGTCATCCCTGCCACAAAGATGCTACAATCTAAATAGACAAGACAAATGAAGGGTGGAAGAAAAGAAATGTTATTATCCTAATTTTTGCAGTACTATATGGTCCCAGATCTGAAGAGACAGCGCTGCTGCATTTTCTGATATGTACATGTGATTTTTCATTGACTGCTGCATGTTGGATGCTCCTGAGGGCAGATCATTGCCATTGTTGATTTCTTTATGTGCTTGTGTGTTTGCATGACTCCAATCTGTAGAGCAAGAATACCACTATTCTCCCTGGGTGCAATGGATATTTCCTCTTTACACTGGGGAAGCATGATTAATATTGTATTGTGATTTCTGGTCTCACACAGGTTTCGTGTGATAGACCTTGTGCTGCGAATTTACCTCGGTCAGGATCTGCTTCTCTGAGCACGCCATTGGATGTCAGATGGGTGGTACCATCAGTGAATGTTAGTTTGTCATCTTCTCCAACTGCCAGGGTGTGTATTTTACTCATGGGTGGGTCATCACCAGGAGGAATTGAACCTGCGTCCTCTGTAGCTAACCATATAAGTCACTGCCTCTTTAGCTGAAATACTCAGGTATGTAGCCTACAAGTCTGTAGTAGACTCATCAACCTCTGTCGGTGGCCCAGCCATCGCCAGATGAGGACAGAGCACCACACAGAGAGAGGAGGGTACAGCTGTAGAGGGGTGAAATTTGGATGGCTGCAACTAGCCAACCCCATCTTCCCTGATGTTGGTGCAACGTCTTTGAAAATGTGCCGTGGGTTTCTAGGCACCGTTCACTTCTTTGCCAATCCCAGTGATGGACTTAGCTGGCATTATGACGCTGGACACAGCTTTCCCCAGTGGCTGTCACAATACACACACCCAGTGTCAGATGACCCTGCTATTGGACAGAGAATCTGTCACACTCTTTTTTTCACCAAAGGCCAGTCCACTGCAACCCGACCCCATCACTCTTCTGTGTCTGAGATGAGATCTTTGGGGCAGGGACTGTCTTCGTGTTCTGTACTTGTAGAGTGCCAAAGACAATGGGATGTTGGCCTGTGACTGGCGTTCCTAGGTGCTACCATAATCCAAATAATAAACAATTAAGATAATTAATAATTCCCCTTTGTTGTGAGCCCAGGGGGACATAGGGTTAGTTCGGTGCTCCCCAGGGACAACTTTAAATTACTTGCCCCCATAGTGGGGCCATTGCATGGCTAGGGACCAGCTGGATATGGGCCACATCTCTTTTGCGAGCAGGTCAATTTTTAACAGTGCCACATCTCTTTATCCTCGCCTTTGCCGTTGGTCCTTCTTGCATGAGTTACGGGATGGGCAGTTTTGCCATTGACCTCAGTGGGAGCAAGATAGAGCCTCTTATGCTTTTGTAAAACTTGGTGTTCCCGACTCCCCACGTGGTCAAATGAGTACAAACATGGAGTGAGCCCACTGATGTTAGTGAAGTCACTGTGGGGTAATCAGGGCTGTGGGGTAATCAGGGCTGAATCAGGGCTGCATAGGCAAGCTGGGCACGTGCCTACGGCCCAAATTCGGGGAGGAGGAGGGAGGGATTGTTGGTTTGTTTTGTTTTGACCATGATATAGCGAGGACCAAGCAAAATGTGACTGAATGGCATTGCGAGCTGGTGTGCGGGGTTGCAGCACTGCTCAGGTTTGGCCCAGCCACCCCTCCGTCATAATGACTACAGAATAAACCCCTGCTTCTGGGGTAAGTACTGGGGGACTCTCCTGCTGCCAGCACTACCTCTTTTGAGAGGAAAGAGGCCCCTGCTTCTGGGGAAGAAAAGGATACCTCATGCCATTGCTGGTGAATCCCCTGGAAGGGGAGGATGGCCCTGCCACTTGCATTCCAAGTTGGCAGAGGCCATTTTGAGGTACGCCTTGGGACATGGATTGCTTTAATCTGGCCCTGAGGGCAGGTTTAAGGCTTAGAGCACGGTCGTCAACCATGCAGCGTGGGGCCCAATGGTCACAGCACCGTAGGCTTTTATTTTGAATCAGAAAACATTTAAAAAAAACCATAAAACATGGATCTCTGTGTCCCGCAGCAAGAGGAGGCTATGGAAACGACAGGTCCCATCAGCAGCCCCTCCAGCACTGGAGCATGCCCAGCGGCTGGAGCCTCTGCAGGATGGGGAAGGAAACTTCTCCTAGCAGCAGCCTTTGCTGGCCATGCTCAGATGCTGCAGCATTTTGCAATGGGATTGCAGGGCGGGTGGCTGAGGTGACAGGGGGCATGCAGGGTCAAGTGCCCCCCCCACCCCTGATTGGCCTGCCGGGGGGGCAGCCAGGCCTGGGTGGGGGGTGGCTCGCCCCTGCTACCACCTCCCCAGCCAGGTTCTCTCAGGCAGCTGCTGTGCTGCACAACCCGGAGCAGCCGGCTTCAGCTAGTGTGAGAAGCGGCTCCATCCCGCTCCCGACCCAGGCCCGGCTGCCAGGGAGAGCGGCCAACCTTGCCGGAGGGGAGGCGCAGTGGGAGAAGGACAGAGCCTCCCCCCGCCCGCAGGTAACGTGGGGCAGGGAGAACGCGATTGACCCGGGCTGGGCTGCGGGGGGAGGGGGGGTCACTGGGCAGAGGAGACACGGGAGGGGGGAGGGGTTCACGTGTCCTCCCCTTTAGATCGTGCCCCCCCCCCGCTATGGGGGAGGAGCATGAGTCATCTATGCCTGGGAGCCCTATAAGAATTGGGGCTGACCGCCAGGGATGGCGTTAGACACCTGCAACCCATGCAATTGCATCAGCCCTGAGCCAGCGAAGGGGCCCTGCCGCGGTGACTGAGTGGGGTACTTGTGAGGGTGGGGTGCAGGAATCGAGCGGGAGAAGGTAGACGACAGGGGCAGATGAATAGCTGGTGCAGGCTCAGGGCTGCTTGACCGTACAACATATGCCCAGCGCAGGCCGCTGCTGCTGTTTGGGGCCTGCTGGACCCCCTAGGAAGAGCCGTGGGTGGCTCTGCCGCAGTGGCGTAGCCAGCATGGGATATTTGGGTGGGCAGGTAATTCCAGGGGGGCTGGGAGGGCAGGAGGGATGGGGGGCCGGCATGGCCAGGGGCTCCCTGGGGCCTGGGCGTGCACCCAGCTCCGTGAAGAGACGCTGCTCTCCAGCGCTCCCGGCTCCCTTCCACGCCCTACCGCCCCACGCCGGGCCCGGCTCCCCCAGGTGGCGGGCCTACCGTTTTTGAAGATCTCCTCTACTGCCGGCGGCCACCCGCTCGCGAGCAGGAGCACCAGGCGAGCAGAGCAGAGCAAGCCCCTACGCCCCGACCCCACTCCCCGGCAGGAGCGCCGGTGGGGCGGGCGGAGTGGGACAAGCCCCTGTGTCCCGACCCCACTCCCTGGCAGTAGCCACCCAGGCCCACGTGTGGCTACGCCCCTGCTCTGCTGTGAAGTCAGACGAGTGGGACCGCTAATGGCAAAGCCCCCCTTCCCCTTCTCTCCTCTCCTGCTGCCTCCTAGAAGCTCTGACTCCAGCGGCAGCAGGTCTGGCTTTGGCAGGAGCAGTGGTGATGGTGCAGGGCCCAGGCCAGAGGGAGCAGACAGCAGGGCCTGGAACTGGGTGCGGGTGTTGGGATGGACGGGGGAGCAGAGCAGGAGGTGCAGAGGCAGGGATGAGTGGGGTGGGGGTGAGGGAAGTGAGAATGTGGGACTTGTGGTGGCATAGGGGGGCCCACAATAAAAACCTGCACCCAGGGCTGGCCTTAGGGAAAATGGCACCCTGGACGAACGTGTATTTTGGTGCCCCTGGCCCCCGTGGGCTCCCAGGCTCCCCATCGCCCTTTGCACCCTTAACCCTTGCGCCCCTAACACCTGCACCCACATGGGGAAACTGACCTGGATGCCTGGAGCAGCTGGCATTGCTGCTCGCTTCCCCCCTTTGAACGCTGCTCCTCCGTGCACCCCTTGGGGGCTGTAGGGGAGCGAGGAGCGAAGTCAGGGCTCCCTGCATCCAGGTCACTTTGCCCTCCCCTTACGCAGCCAGGTGGGCAGAGAGCAGCAGCTCCTGATGCTCACCTCACAGCACAGACCAGGTGGGGAAAGTGACCTGGATGCATGGAGCGCTTGGTGTCGCTCCTCCCCACACAGCCCTCTGGGGGTTTGGAGGAACGTGGGGGGGGAGGGGGAAGCAGTATTTGTGTGTCACCGCTCCCCCATGGAGGCCCCCCCCACAGCGCTGACCTGCCAGCCGGGAGCAGTTTCTGACTCTACACTGGCAGTGCACACTTCTGCACAGCACCCCCCTTCACCATGGCGCCCCTAGGCAGTCACCAAGGTGCCCCTCCCATAAGGCCGGCCCTGCCGGAATCGATGCCCATCTTTTTGTTCCTCTGCCACAGGGGGAGACGGAGACGGGGGGCAGGGGGAGAGGTTGGACTTGGAGTCCAGCCAGCATTTGCTGAGCTTCCCGACTGTTAAACCTTCCGCTGGGAATCATACCAGCACAAAGAGGGGAGATTGTGGCCTGTTCTGCCTCACAAGGCACGAGCAGGCATGGGCTGGGCGATGGGACTTTCTAGTGCAGGTTTAGCCTGAGATCTCAGTGCTCTTCTGTTTGCACCATCACCCTGTTTAGACATGCCCCTTCTGCAGCCACAACGCTGCTGGCAGAGGTAGCGCCCCTCTCTTGTACTCCCCAGGGGAACCAGACAAATAATGTCCCCATCTGCCCAGGGTGCACTCTGACCACAGTGTTCACAATGCAGGGCCAGACACATTTGGGCTTTAATGCTATTGATTGTCTTGTGTGTACAAACAAATCTGAGACGTGGAAATCATTGAGCAGCCTTTGCTTTATTGACAGAGGGGAAGGTTCTCCAGAGGCAGAGGCAGCATCTGAGGGTAATGAGTCACTAACACCACGGGAAGAATTGCATGGCAGCGGAAGGAGCTGTCTGTGGTGCTTCTGGGAATGGAATCAAGCGACAGCAGAGCCATGTAGGGGAGGAGACATAACCTAGACACAGCTTTTCAAACTATGAGTTTTTCTGTGGACAAACAGCTTTTTAAAAAACATATGAAAATGTTCATGAAATATCATTGATGTGGTTGTACTGTTTTGTTTGGCAGGAAAAAAAATCATATATTTTTTAAACATTTTTCAGCAATTCTTTTTGAAAATGTTCTCAGGTTAATGGCCACATTTTTTTCTTTATAGAAAGCCAGGTTTTTTTTAAATGAGAAAATAAAATAACATTGTCTGATATCAGAGAGTGAATCAAAACAGGGAGTGAATCAGGGAGTGAATCAGGAATGAAAAAAAATCTGCAAACGTTTAAAAACACAAAAGCAAAACTGGGGTAATTTAGAACCCATTGCAATGAAAACAACTTAGAAATTCCATTTCCCCCCCACAAAACGATTTTAATCTTTTTTACTAGCTCTAGTCCTAGTGCACTGCGCTGGGTAAGTGTGTGCGATGATGTCTGCCCCCTAGTGGCTGGTGCATAAAGAAACGAGCTTTATTGTCATCTCCAGATAAATGTTCATTATGCCAGGCCTATAATGCTATGTAAGAGCTAAGTATAATTATTATAACTGCCTCTCGGATTGGCTACACGGGCCTAATTTTCATCTCAGACCACCAGTAGGAGTACTTGTGCCCTTTGCCTGAAGACCAACTCACCCCAGCACCATAGCTTTCATGGGCTCCACTCAGGTATAATCCATTCAGGTTGGACATATGACAAGCCCGGTACCACCAGGCCCCTTTAAAGATTGCAGCACAGTTAATTATAGACAAGTCGTTGTCGCGGTCGTGGGTTGTAAACATCATACCGTTGTGTTCAGTTAAGGAATCCCCTGTGGAAACAATTGGGTTTATTTATTACATGTTTTTACAGAGACAAGGTGGGTGAGATAATCTCTTATTGTTTATTTTTTACATTTTTACAGTTCAGTTCCCACAGCCCAGGCTGGCGGTTCTGCAGTGGGGTTCCTAAATTTCTTCCTTCACCAGACAGCAGAACTCTCCCTCGGGTGCAGGAGAGAGACTGCAATTCTACTTCCAGTGAGGAACATTTTTCACCAGGCCATATGTTGATCTTAGTTACACCACTATAGATCCAGAGTAACTCATTGCAGTCAATGTGCTCAGTCCTTCGGTGTCCTGAAGTCAGTTTGCACCATTGTGGTGGTATAATGTGAGCCCGCTGTGCTCCTAACGCTAACAGCTTAGCCGGGAGCCTGCTGAGGATTCAGGATCAGAGAATCACAGAATCATAGAAATGTCGGGCTGGAAGGGACCTTGAGAAGTCATCAAGTGCAACCCCCTGGGCTGAGGAAGTGCCAAGTAAATCTAGACTGTCCCTGACAGGTGTTTCCCCCAACCTGTTCTTAAAAAACTTCCAGTGATGCGGATTTCACAACCGCTGTTTGAAGCCTATTCCAGAGCTTAACTCCCCTTATACTTAGAAATTTAATTCTAATTCCAATTTAGAGCTCCTTACTGCGGATTAAGTCCATAACTTCTTGTCCTACCTTCACAGGACATAGAGAACAATTGATCACAGTCCTCTTTATAACAGCCCTTCACATATTTGAAGACTGTTACCAGATTCCCACCTCAGTTTTCTTTTCTCAAGACTACACCTCACCAGTTTTTTAACTTTTCCTCAGAGGTCAGGTTTTCTAAACCTTTTATCATTTTTCTTCCTCTCCTCTGAACTCCCTTCAATTTGTCCACATCTTTCCTAAAGTGTGGTGCCCGGAATTGGACACTGTTCTCTGACTGAGGCCTCACCCATGCTGAGTAGACCAGGACAATTACCTACTGTTTCTTACATGCCACACTCTTGTAAACACACCCCAGAATGGTATTAGTTTTTTGTGCAACTGCATCACATTGTTGACTCATATTCAATTTGTGATCCACTCTAAACCCCAGTTCTTTTTCAGCAGTACTACCACCAAGCCAGTTATTCCCCATTCAGGAGATGTGCATTTGATTAGTCTTTCTTAAGTGAATCACTTCGCATTTGTCTTTACTGGGTTTCATCTTGTTGAATTCAGACCAGTTCTCCAATTTGCCAAGGTCATTTTGCATTCTAATCCTGTCCTCCAAAGTGCTTACAACCCCTCCCATCTGGGTGCCATCTGCAGATTTTATAAGCATATGCTCCACTCAATTATCCAACTCATGAATGAAAATATTGACTACTACCGGACCCAGGACTGACCCCTGCAGAACTCCATTAGATACACCCTCCCAGCTTACCATTGATAACTACTCTTTGAGCACAGTCTTTCAACCAGTTGTGCACCCACCTTATAGTAATTGCACCCAGACTGCATTTCCCTAGTTTGCTTATTCCAAATGTCATGTGGAATTTTGTCAAAAGTTTTATTAAAATCAAAATATGTCACATCTACTGCTTCCCCCTTATCCACTAAGCCAATAACCTTGTCAGGAAGGGAATTAGGTTGGTTTTACATGATGTGTCCATGAGAAATATATGGTGGTTATTGCCTTTTTCTCTTTACCCAGAGATATCAATTGGTCTGCTTCTCGCCTCCTCCTGGAGCAGAGAACAAGTTTATATATTCTTGCTGTATAATTCAACACCTCCTCCCTTTTTATCCTGGCTGTCCCTCCTAAACAAGCTGTACCCTACTATACCAATATTCCAGTAATGAGACTTATCCCACCCAGTTTCTGTGATGCCACTTAAGTAGTAATTCTACTATTATACTAATCCTTCCAGTTCTTCCTGTTTATTCCCCATCCACCTGCAATTTACATACAGGTATCTGAGATTCCTCTACTGATTTCCCACTGCTTCCTCCTCTGACCCTACATGCCCCCCACAAAATCTAGCCCTCTGTTAAGGTGGCCCGTTTTTATGCTTAGCTGTTGGCTTTTGTCCCCTGCCCCTTTTAAATCTAGATAAAAGCCCTTCTCCCTACTTGGCTTGTGAGTGTGCCTAAGCAATCCTGCAGTGATGTGTAGCAGGCTCTGCATGGCACAACATATTTCTGTCTCTGGTATGCGGGGGTCCGGATGCATAGTTTGCATGAAATGGGGCATATCTACCCACCCAGTGACTTGGACCAATCCCGATGTGCCTACTTAGTTTAATTCAGATATTTCTATGGGGCATTAAAGTCTAATGTAGAAAAGCAATCAGCACGAGGTAGGATATCCATATTATACTATATGTTTTGTTGTCACTAGACCTTGTATTTCTCCTATAATACTTCAGTTGCAGAATAATTGATGTTTCCTGACAGAGATCACTTCCACAGATTACCTTGTCTTTTACCTGCCATAGAATACTCTGCATCACTTTTGCTTCCATTTTTCCATCTGCCACAAAGGGTAAAGGACGAGCTCAGAACCTACCTGCAGTGCCATTAACAAAGGCTCCAAGGATCAGCTTGTAGTATTCGGTCTCCCCTGTAATTTTGAATGATCTGTAGGTAGCAAATTGATAGTTGGTGTCAAAATCTCTGAGATCGACGCGAAGCTCGTTGTCTCCTTTAGAAAACAATTTGAAAGCAAAATGTTCAGCAATTTCCACTAGTGTTTATTACTATTAATGTTTGTTTTTATTGCAGGAGCCTCTAGAGGCCCCAAACACGAATCAGGCTCCATTATGTTGGGACCATTATGATCATCTAGTTTGAATTGCCTGCATCACACACATCATAGAATTTTACCCACTGATTTTTGCATCAAGCCAATATCTTCATATCAAACTTTATCAATTCAATTTCCATCCACCAACCTAACCTCCCTATTAAAAACCTGCTCTGTGTTATGCTTTCCTAAGGTAGTTCAGAATCTATGACCTCATCCAGGCTGTAGCATCCCTTATTGCTGTACTGTGGGCGAACCACCAGAGGACCAAATGCTGCTCCATGAATCATGACTGGAGCCAGCCCAGCTACCACAGCATTATTGGTTTCAATAGCTTTGTGTGGCAGGACTGGGCTGTAAGGAACAGGAAGGGGTGTCTGCAGCAAAAGTGCTACCTGTACCGATAATACAACTCTATACCCTGTATCCATGGCTAAAATGTGGGAACAAAGCTTGGTGGAGAAGGTTGCTGTAAGGAAAAGAATGCATCAGTGATGTCTTTACCAAGGGATGTTAGCACGTGGATATTGTCGTTCCCCAGCCAGAATTCGGACAGCCGGCTGCCAAAACCTCTTTTGTATGAATTCCAGTTACGTAAGAAATCCATGGAGCCATCCACCCGTCTCTGGAACACCTGCAGGGAAACAGGAGGTTCTTAGCTGGGAAATCACACATTGGTTTCCATCCTAGATAGAGCAGGAGGCCAGAAACTCTGAGACTGTAAATCATTGGATGAGATTTAACGTGGTCAGATCTATTTCAGCCTCAGGTGACTATCGCAGATGGAGGCTTGTCCCACAGAATCATATTAAATCTTGGCAGCAACAGCACTGGGTTAAAGGATCACATGGTCTGAAATCTACAGCACTGGACTGGCAATCAGGAGGCTGGGTTCTATACCCAGTTCTGCCCCTTGGGCAAGTCACATCACCTCTGCCCTCTGTCCGGCCCTTTGTCTGCCTTGTCTATGGAGAGTGTGAGCTGTAACGGACAGGGGCTGTCTCTCAGTGTGTGTGTTCAGCACCCAGCGCAATGGGACACTGATCGTCATCAGATTCTCTAGGCATGACTGGGATATAAATAAGCACAATGATAAATTGGAAGGTTTAAATGTGAGGTACATACAGGGTTCAAACCCCTCAGCTCCCTAGAACGCTCTCTCCTCTCATACTCAGGGGCTGCCTGAGCGACAGAGCAGCTGAGGCACTAGGACTTTGACCAAGGTGGAAGGAAGAAGGAATTCTGGTTCCAGAGTCTGGGCAGCTATTGAGGAGGCTCTGAGAGCCAGGCAGAGAATAGCCAGGAGAAGGGAAACCTGGTTAACTGTGTCAGACCCGTGACAAATGTCCCCTCAGACCGGGTCTTTTAGATTCTAAAGCTCCGGGTTCCCCTCATTAAACCCATTGTGTTCACAAACAAGGTGTCTCCACAACCAAGGATTAGGAGGATTAGAAGGGCTCATAGGTGCCAACTTTCCCCGGCACCGGTGGGTGCTCGCGCCCTCCTGCCCCCCGGCCTGCCCCAACCCCACCCTTTCCCTGCCCCTGCCCCGGCCCCATTCTAACCCCTTCCCCAAAGTCCCCGCCCCAACTCCGCCCCCTCCCTGCCCCTATTGGACCCCTTCCCGAAATCCCCGCCCTGGCCCCGCCTTTTCCCCCAAGCGCGCCGCGCATGTGCTGGGAGCTAGGGGGAAAAGCAGGCACGTGGCGCGCTCAGGGGAGTAGGCGGAGGCAGAGCGGAGGTGAGCTGGGCGGGGAGCTGCCGGTGGGTGCTCAGCACCCACCAGCAGCTCCCTGGAGCACCCATGGACTCCGTGCCTCTGGGCTCAGGAAGTGTCTGTGTTTTTGGTCAGCTAACCATGGTGAGCTGACAGCTTCAGAGTTTCCGTCTTCATGCTTTTCTACTAGCTACAACGCACTGGGTAAGGGCCACCTCCCATTCTTGGGACAAAAAACTGTTTGTTGTTCAAGAAAAAATATCCTATGAGTTTCATTATGCTCGGTTCTTACAATCCATCCTCCACCATCTGTGTCCATGTCACACAGCACGGTCATGGCGTTACAGCCACGGGGGTAGATGGTGTACCAGTCACTCAGGATGTTGCCTCTGGCTAACAGCTCCTTGCAGTTCTTTGCTCCTGGTTAAAAGAGGAATTGAAATATGTAAATTGATTGTATGACTCTCCTTGGAGCAGGGATTCATAGGCTGCTTTATGTTGCACTGAGGACCAAATCAATTGCAGAATCAGGTAACTGGAAAAGAATCTTTGAGTCATCTTCTCTCCTCCCCACTATAGCATATGGGAATTGGGTAGTATCCCTTTAAATAGTTTGTGGTCCCTCTGTGTNCAGATTCTCTAGGCATGACTGGGATATAAATAAGCACAATGATAAATTGGAAGGTTTAAATGTGAGGTACATACAGGGTTCAAACCCCTCAGCTCCCTAGAACGCTCTCTCCTCTCATACTCAGGGGCTGCCTGAGCGACAGAGCAGCTGGGGCACTAGGACTTTGACCAAGGTGGAAGGAAGAAGGAATTCTGGTTCCAGAGTCTGGGCAGCTATTGAGGAGGCTCTGAGAGCCAGGCAGAGAATAGCCAGGAGAAGGGAAACCTGGTTAACTGTGTCAGACCCATAACAAATGTGCCCTCAGAGCGGGTCTTTTAGATTCTAAAGCTCCGGGTTCCCCTCATGAAACCCATTGTGTTCACAAACAAGGTGTCTCCACAACCAAGGATTAGGAGGATTAGAAGGGCTCATAGGTGCCAACTTTCCCCGGCACCGGTGGGTGCTCGCGCCCTCCTGCCCCCCGGCCTGCCCCAACCCCACCCTTTCCCTGCCCCTGCCCCGGCCCCATTCTAACCCCTTCCCCAAAGTCCCCGCCCCAACTCCGCCCCCTCCCCGCCCCTATTGGACCCCTTCCCGAAATCCCCGCCCTGGCCCCGCCTTTTCCCCCAAGCGCGCCGCGCATGTGCTGGGAGCTAGGGGGAAAAGCAGGCACGCGGCGCGCTCAGGGGAGTAGGCGGAGGCAGAGCGGAGGCGAGCTGGGCGGGGAGCTGCCGTTGGGTGCTCAGCACCCACCAGCAGCTCCCTGGAGCACCCATGGACTCCGTGCCTCTGGGCTCAGGAAGTGTCTGTGTTTTTGGTCAGCTAACCATGGTGAGCTGACAGCTTCAGAGTTTCCGTCTTCATGCTTTTCTACTAGCTGCAACCCACTGGGTAAGGGCCACCTCCCATTCTTGGGACAGAAAACTGTTTGTTGTTCAAGAAAAAATATCCTATGAGTTTCATTATGCTCGGTTCTTACAATCCATCCTCCACCATCTGTGTCCATGTCACACAGCACGGTCATGGCGTTACAGCCACGGGGGTAGATGGTGTACCAGTCACTCAGGATGTTGCCTCTGGCTAACAGCTCCTTGCAGTTCTTTGCTCCTGGTTAAAAGAGGAATTGAAATATGTAAATTGATTGTATGACTCTCCTTGGAGCAGGGATTCATAGGCTGCTTTATGTTGCACTGAGGGCCAAATCAATTGCAGAATCAGGTAACTGGAAAAGAATCTTTGAGTCATCTTCTCTCCTCTACACTATAGCATATGGGAATTGGGTAGTATCCCTTTAAATAGTTTGTGGTCCCTCTGTGTTCTATCTTTGGAAACATACCACAGCAGCAGCCTATGTACCCATCGAGGCTTTTCATGCTCTCTGTAGTTAGCAAACCAAATTATTTAGACTCCAATGTGCCAGTGTGGTTGTTTGAAGTTTGTTTGCAAGAGGAAAAGACGCAACCACCTGCCCAACCCCCTGTGTTCTGTGTGAGACCAGCTCAACCTGAACAGAGGATTGGCGCAAAGCATCTTGAAAACTCATGGAAACTGAAATGTGCACGAAGATTTGTACTGGAAGTGCCCATGCAGCCATTTTGAAATCTCTCTGTGAGTCAGAGGGGCTTCCAGTCATTATGTGACTTGGGTGAGCTCTCACCCCGAAAAAATATCAGATACTCACAGGAATACTCACATCAAACAGTTTGCAAGCGAACCCATCGGCTGAAACGTATTTCCACAAAAGATTCACTGGCCACCTAAACACCTTCATTTTAAAAGATTAAAGTATCTTTGCCAATAGTTTGAGAACAGCAAATGGGGTAAATTACAGATGTATTTTTTTGTAATTTGTCTACTTCTAATGGGTTTTCATGTTTGGTTCTCTGGATAGAATGAGATGACATTTAGTGGTCATAAGAAACTCTCACCTTCCTTACACTGCATGTTCTCCAGCACTTCCTCTCCTAGTCATGAAAAGAAACACAATAGAAAGTGAAATGGAAACAGAAAATGTTCTACTGTCTTTTAAATTATGTAATTGGCCAACAGTGGCAGCTGGGATAGCAAAGTACTAGTTATCTTGAAAATGCTCTAGACAGGTTTTTAATTGTGAAAATCCAAGTGCTAATGGATTCACACACATCTCTGATCTGAACCGTCCAGCCTGAACCATCGAGACGACTCTCATTATGTAGCCAACACTATTTTGTAACCCTCTCATGAGGCGCCTACTTGCAGGGCTAAGAGATGGTCCTTAATAGACTAAATTAATTGCTGGTCAGTACATAGGAGCAATGCCCACCAAGTCAGGGGAGTTGCATATGCTTACACTAGCTGTGAATTTGACTCAATTTAAAAAAAAAAAATTCCAAGTGACAATGGGAGCATATCAGTTAAATAAAGTACTGGTAGAAAAAGGGTCATTCCTTTAACGGGACATTTAAACAAGATCCATTGTTTTGTGATTCATACTCCGCACTACCAGTATGTTGGAAATATAAAGAGAGGTCGGAGAAAGTAACTTTTTCTAGGATACACATCCAGATCTACAGATTTCACTTACATTTCAGCTGTTCTCTCTAATACCAAAGCTCATCTGGCTAGCATTGTTCCGGACGTAACAACACATGGCTGGCCACCTGTTTTTGTAGGCAGGGCTATTTCTCTCTTTGTAGAGCCCAAATCTTACAGGAGGATCAGTGAGCTTGATATTGTGGACATGGTAACTATTCAAGAAGCAAGCTTCTTAAACCACTTAATTTTTAGTGCTGCAGAAATAAAACTGAAAGGATGTGCTCAGTATAAAGGAGAGTGCAGAGGGTCTCACCAGGTATTCCAGGGGGTCCAGTGTCTCCCAGGTCTCCTTTACCTCCTAAAAAAAGAACTCAGAATAAAATCCTTGTTTTGCCTAGAGATCACCTACATAATTCAAGATCTCACTACAGCAATCGCTTGGGTTTACTTGTGTGGAGGGGCTAGTTCAAGGCCTATGCACCACCTACACTCTGCACAATCTGTTAAAGTTGGCGTTTTGTGGGACTTAAGTGATGCATTTACAATGTTGCCAACACTCATGATTTTATCATGAGTCCCATGATAACTATTGTTTTCCTTAAAGCCCAAGGTCCTGGGGTCAAATGGATATGACATGATTTCAGCCTTCAGTCTTAAAGAAAAAGTAAGTTTCTACCCCTTGAGGCTTTGGAGAAAGCTTCAAAATGTGACCCCAGTGCACCCTAAAGGTTCAAAAAGCAGAAGGCAATAAAAAGAACACCACATCTATTATTTTTACATAATCTCATGATTCTAAAACCAATCTCCTCATTTTTGATGAACCTGACTAAAGATTTTCAGAGATTTGGGGTTGGCAGTACTGCATTTATATTATCTTGTCTTCTGCATTGGCTGAATTTCACCCTTACGCTATGTCTATACTGCAGTTGGGACCTGTTTCCCGTGACTGCATGATCTAGTTAGTATTTTATTCACCGTAAAATGCAGTTTTGGCTCTCAAACAGTTCATGAATTTGTTAAATACATTCAGCCAAGTAGAAGATTTTTCCACATACTCCTAAAGTTTTGTTTCAACATTTTTGAAATGTTCAAACACTTCGTTTTGTCATGTGGCTATTAAACAAAAGCAAAAAGGGGACACTTCTTGTTCAACCGGAACCAATTTCATTTCAGCTTCTGTTTGGCAAGAAACTGGAAGGAAAAATTGTACAATGAAATGGGACAGGGGGGGATTGTAGCTCCCAATTCCTCTATCATTGTGAATAGCACCAAAAAGTGCCCTGCTCTGCAGTGAGAAGAATCATCTGAGGTCTCTCACCTTTCAGTCCAGGGGGGCCAGCAGCACCTCTTTCTCCTGATTGAACAAAAAATAAGATAGTAAAGACTGATCAGAGATACCGAGATCTTGACAGTGGATCAGAACTGAAGTTCTGTTGCAATAATAAACCCTTTATTGTCAAATATAGAGTGAAGGGAAGTTATGGTGGTTTTGGAGCCCAGATATTATAAGAATTGGTATTTTATAACTAGCTCTAATTGATATTTGATTAAAAACTTATTTCCTGTTCTTAGGTCACCTATAGGAACACACAGTTCTTTGCCCTTTGTTACTTTACCTTTTCGACCAGCTTTCCCCACCTTTCCAGGGACCCCCTGAGATCCCCGTTGTCCTGAAAACACAGAAAACTGACTGTATATTTTTCAAGGTAGCGTAAATACTGAATACATAATCCCCACCCCCCCACCCCAACCTGGAATTACAATAACCCATCAGTGTTGAAATTCAAATAATGTATCTGCATCTGGTTCCCTGAGTCCCTGATCTCTAAGATCACACAGTGAGCCAGTGAGAGAGATGGGGAAAACACTAGAGGACTTGGTTGCCAATCTGACACCCCAAAGGGAATGGACCATATTTCAGAGCTTGAAGCTCCAATCCCTCACCACTGGACATGGGGGATTTGCCATCTGAGTTGGGCAGAGTTTCCTCATATCAGGATCAAGGGGAATCTCCAAAGTCTGAGCATATTACAAAAGTAATTACCATCCATGGCTGATTCTCATTCAGTACCTCTATTTCCTGCAGTTCCTTGGTCTCCTCTGGGCCCTATAGCACCCGGAATTCCAGGGCAGCCTTGGAGAATAATGAGTTTCTCGGTACTGTTGAGACCTACTACCCTCACCACTGGGGAAAGAAATGATCCATAAACAGTGATTGTTAGGTTCTCAGGATTGGAAACATTTTGCAGAAATCCAGAGGGATAAACCCAGCAAATGAGAGCCTAGATAGTTCCTGCATTTTCTTTTCTCTATTAGCAATGATATCCAACATTTTCTTCGGTTTTATGCATTTCAGAGACAATGCCCTAATATTAAAAGTTGGGGGTTATTACTATTAGTCTTTGTTTTAAGTTTAGTTAAAACAAAAGTTAAAAATAAGTTAATTAATTTTTTACCTATACCTATCTCATATAGCTGGAAGGGACCTTGAAAGGTCATTGAGTCCAGCCCCCTGCCTTCACTAGCAGGACCAAGTACTGATTTTGCCCCAGATCCCTAAATGGTCCCCTCAAGGATTGAACTCACAACCCTGGGTTTAGCAGGCCAATGCTCAAAACACTGAGCTATCCCTCCCCCCCAATAACTCACTTCAGAGTTAATTTTGATGTACACATCCCTCTGCAATGTTTGCAACCCAACCATTACAGCTTGTGTCAGTTCATGAGAATCACTTAACAAAATTAACTACAGAGAAACAAAAGTGACACTGACTAGTCGGTTCTCATTGTGCAAGTGAAATGAAATGCAGAGGAAAAACAAATAGCTTCCATTCAGTGAAGAAATTGTCCAAAAGTAAATTAATTTAAAAAACAGTTGCTCTTACAAGCACAGGTAATACATTTTAAAGAATTAAATATGTTTTTTAACCTAACGGTTCCCTCCCTATATTACACACATTGTGAGATTAAAAATTATTTGTAGGGACATCAGCGGAGAAAAATATGGACACACCTGTCAACTCCATCGAGCTCTATTGATGTGGAAATTTTTGAGGTAAACAAAATGGGGACATGGTTTATATTTCCTGTGATATAGGAACTCTGCCTCCCAATTTGGAACTTTTTGGGTAGAAATTGTACATAGCAAATGATTTTAAAATGATCATGTAAGTAAAGGAAATGTGAAAAGAAATACTGGTCTGAAATAATACTAAAATAAACCTTCAAATGCTGCTGGATTCTCAACCCAAAGCGCAGAAATGAATTTATTGACATGGAAAGAGTTGTATAGTGGATTTGTGGTGATAGATACACAACAGTTGCGATTTTACAAATAATCATCTTAATTTGGTAAACGTGAATTTTAAAAAGCAGAGGGATCTGAAATCACAGGCTCACTCTGAGCTTTGAAGATTGAGATTTTATTTTCCAGAATTTAGGTCATCTGCCTATGTGGGTCGGTCAGTCGCCAGATTGGAAATGCTTTGGCCCCAATATGCAGAGGAGGTGGGAGCTTTAGACAGAGAGATTCCAGCAGCAGCATAGAGAGGTTAGAAGACAGTAAATGAGCATGAGGGAGAGGAGGTCAAGTCAAATTTTGAAGAATCTCAATGAAGACAAGAGACAACAATTTCACAACATTATTTGCAAAAACTGTGTCCTTTTTTTGAACACCTCTAGTCTGTGATGTGCACTTCTGCAATATAGAGTAATTTCTACAAAGGAATTTTGTACAGAGAAGCTGTTCTTTTTATTATTTAAAAAGCATCATGAGCAGGCAAAGCACTTTATAGACATGTAGGACAACAAACATTCCTGAACAGTTCCCAGTTCCCCAGGGTGGCAAGAACCACACTATGAAACACTGTTGGGAACAGGATTGTTTTTCACTCACCTGGGCAGGTGTCCTGAGCCTGACAAAATGTTGCTGCTAGACAGAGTAAAGAGAGAAGGGTTTTCCAGGCAGCTCTCCCCATGGCTAGTGCTGGTCTCTGCAACGGCAGCTCCACTTGTCTTCTCGCCACCTTCTCCTCTACTTTAGTATTTCAGTCCCTGTAAGCCTTTTATATGCAATAACGATAGAGCCTAGAGCAAATAAAACTCTCTGCCTCCAGCATCTCAGCGCCTCCTTCCCACTCTCCACATTCCAGCAGTTTCCACGGAGATGTTTATGCTGCAGCGGTCACAAGTGTAGCTGATTAAATGGTCTGATAGGACATGTTCAGTACTGGACTAGCAGCCGTTGCTTCCCCCGCACAGCAAACGCAGTATCGTGCAAAGATGATTATTGAACGGAGCCAGTTTGAATCTTTGCTCACAAAGTTAAGTCATGTGAATGTGTCTTCTGAGAGATTAAAATAGGGTGCCAAATAATGAGCCCAAGCTCACTTTCTCCATCCCTTCAAAGCCCCTGTTGGCTTCAGTGGGAACCTTTGGGTGAAGAAGGAGAGCAGGATTGGCTGGATTTACTAGCCAACTGCTCTGTTGTTACTCTATGTCTGACAGTAGCCACAGGAGACCTCGTGTCAGACTGGACCCCACTGTGCTGTGCTGTGCACACCCATAGTAGGAGACAGTAATAGAGGGATAGGTTCCAAGAGCAGAAGTGACCATTGTGATCATCTAGTCTGACCTCCTGTATAACACAGGCCACAGCACGTCCCCAAAATAACTCCTAGGGCAGAGCTTTTAGAAAAACATCCAATCTAGATTTTAAAATGGTCAGTGATGGAGAATCCACCATGATCCTTGGGAAATGGCTCCAGTGGTTAATCCGCTCACCGTTAAATATTTACAACTTATTTCCAGTCTGAATGTGTCCAGCTTCAACTTCCAGCCATCTCTTTCCCAAACACCTTACAATCTAAATAGCCAAGACAAATGAAGGGTGGGAGAAAAGAATTATTATCCCGATTTTTGCAGTGCTCTGTGTGCCTGTGTCATAGAAATGATAAATAATAATGATGCATGCCCAGGCCATATCTGCTGATATACCACTGCTGCATTTTTCTATATGTACATGTGATTTTTCAGTGACTGCTGCACGGCGGATGCTATTGATGGGAGATCACTGCTGAGGTTCATTTCTTTATGTGTTTGCACGATTCCAGTCTGTACAGCAAGAAGGAAGCTGCTGTTCTGCCAGTGTGCAAAGAACATTTCCTCTCTTTACACTAGGGAAGTGTGATGACACTTCCCAGTGTGGTATTGTGGTTTGTAATTGGAATCAGAGACTCAAAGCTGCAAAAGAGACGTTTGTAAGATATGGATCTCACTTTAGACAAAGCAGTAAGACTGTGTCAGGCAGCAGAAATCATTCAACAGAATAGTCACTATGGAAGGAAAGCAGAACACTGCCTCACTGGATAGAGTGACAAGAGAGACAAAAAACTGGCAAGCAGTCAGTCAGTACAAAATTAACAACATAGAGATGCATGAAAAATGCAAAGCACAAAAGTTTGTAAAAACTTCAAGGATTGCTCATGATGTGGACAAAAAATGACCTCAACAATGCCCAGCTTTTGGTAAGTGCTGTAATATTTGTAAAAAATACAATCATTGTGCCAAAGTCTGCAACCACGTTCAGCAACTGTGGAAGAGGAAGCAAAGCCTTATGCTTATGCAGTAATCCAGGAAGAGAGCACAGGCAACAGCTCAGGAATTCTATCTAGGAGCTGTATCTAAAGAGGAAGTAAGAGATGAATGGACAATTTCCTTAGACACTAATGGGACTCATAACCTACAAATTGTGCACTAATGCTCAGGTAAATGTTGTTTCAGGTATTAGTGTTAAAAGGTTGGAAAAAACTCAGGGAACATGGTGAGCGAACAGGTCAAACTGAAAGCTTATAATGGGGGAACTCATTCCTACAACAGGTACATTTGTCCTGGCAGTGACAGTAAAAGATCAAACAGAATTGTTGGACTTTGAGATAGTGCAAGGGAATAAAGCAGGTACATTGGATTTAAAAACATGCCCAGCCCTTGGGCTGATACAAAGAGTGCACGTGGGAGAGGAAGTAAGGGACACATTATCCAGAACATTTGATAAAACTGTAATAGAAACAGGGGTGAAGTCAGACATAGTGCAGGTCAGACGGATAAAAAAAGAATTGTCCAGCCTCAGACAGGAAGTGGAAAGAATTTTCTCGGGCTACAGCTAATGGTGAGACTTTACAGAGGGTATTAAGGCTATTACTGCAGGGTGGCCAGGACATTACATACCATGTCCCTATTTACAGTTTAAAGCAGAACTATCTGTTATTGATGGCATGTTGTTTAGAGCAGTGGTTCTCAAAGCCGGTCCACCGCTTGTTCAGGGAAAGCCCCCGGCGGGCCAGGCTGGTTTGTTTACCTGCCATGTCCGCAGGTTCAGCCGATCGCGGCTCCCACTGGCTGCGGTTCGCCGATCCAGGCCAATGGGGGCTGCAGAAAGCGGCGCAGGCTGAGGGATGTGCTGACCGCCATTCCCGCAGCCCCCATTGACCTGGAGCGGCAAACTGCAGCCAGTGGGAGCCGTGATCAGCTGAACCTGCGGACGCGGCAGGTAAATATACCGTCCCAGCCCACCAGGGGCTTTCCCTGAACAAGCGACGGACCGGCTTTGGGAGGAAATAGGAGAGTACTGCCCAAACAATCTCTCTGCAGGTGACAGTGCATGAGTCACTGGTGCTGCTCTATAGTTCAGTATAGTCAAATATGGATCTGTACATGTGGCAGTGGCCAATTTTCACCCCATTCTCTACAAGACCGTTGGATCGAGGATACCTGGGACTCAAAGTTCCATGCTTAACCCCATCCTCTCGAGCCAATTATTTAAATTCGTTTCCATCAAACTGTGGAACATTATCAGACATGAGAACTGCCCCTGGGTTCCCATCCGAATGTGACCTCAGATCAGATGTGGCAACCTGCTGAATTTAAGCATATTTGTCAGTGGAGGAAAAGAAACTAATCAGGATTCCCGTAGTAATGGTGAGTGAACAGGGAAGAGCCCAGCGCCGAATCCCCGTCCTGCAGTGGGACGCAGGAAATGTGGCGTACAGATGACCCATTCCCTGGTGCCGCTCTCGGGTGCTTACGTCCTTCTGATCAAGGCACCGCCTGTGGACGGTGTGAGACCAGTGGTGGCCCCCGGCATTCCGGGACCGGGTCATCTTGGAGTCGGGTNTGATTTTTGCGTTTTCTGAAAGTTGGCTACCAAGGTAGCTTAAGTGCTCAACTGTCTCCAAAGTCTGTCCCTCAATGGTGATGTGTGGTAAGTCATGTGCAGGCCTGAGGCAGGCTGATGGAGCACTTTAGTCTTCTCAGTATTGACTGAGAGTCCTGGTCTTTGCTAAGCTTGTGCAAAAAATCCAGTGTGGACTGAAGGTCATTCTCAGTGTGTATGAGGATGGCACAGTCATCAGCATATTGCAGATCAGTAATGGATGCCCTGAAGACATCAAAGATTAAAAAGCCACCCATCCATTCTGTATTGAATGTCAACTCCACTGGGGAGGCTGTCTTTAACGAGTACCAAAATGACTGCTAAATAGATGGAGAACGGGGTTGGGGCAATAACGCATCCTTGCTTAAATCCAGTTTTGATGACGAAAGGGTCAGTCTCAAGGCCATTACACAGAATGGTGGCAGTCATCTGATCATGAAGAAGTTTTAGTACCTTCATACATTTTGGAGGACAGCCAAATCTATCCAACACCGTCCTCACTGAAGCCATTGTCACCAGCATTGAAGCAATGAGCCCCATGCACCAGTTGACAGTCGCACTGGGAGCAGGGGGACCCATCCCCCTCACGGCCCCCATACCACATCCCCCGTGAGATGGGGGCAGCAGAGCACGGGGGAAGGTGCGGCAGTGTTCATCTCCCTCGGCCCCGGGATGCCGCAAGAGCTGTTGCCATGAAGCAGCGAGCCACCTGCCCGCCATGCCTTCCCAGCCGACCCAGAGCCGGTCGCAGCACACCCACCGCCTCGGTGGAAATGTGCCCAACAGGGGTAGGGCCGTCCAAGTGGCAGTCCCCTTCTGACACCCCCTGAAGGGGACTGGAGGGGAGGGGGAGCTGTCGTCCCAGGCCGGCTGCCCAAACCAGCTGGGTTGAATCCTCCAGGCAGACTGCACAGACCCCACCCATTCACCTCTTAATGGTTTCACACCCTCTTGAACTCTCTCTTCAAAGTTCTTTTCAACTTTCCCTTATGGTACTTGTTGACTATCAGTCTCGTGCAGGTATTTAGCCTTAGATGGAGTTTACCACCTGCTTTGGGATGCATTCCCAAGCAACCCGACTCCAAGATGACCCGGTCCCAGAATGCCAGGGGCCACCACTAGTCTCACACCATCCACAGGCGGTGCCTTGATCAGAAGGACGTAAGCACCCGAGAGCGGCACCAGGGAATGGGTCATCTGTACGCCACATTTCCCACGCCCCACCGCAGGACGGGGATTCGGCGCTGGGCTCTTCCCTGTTCACTTGCCATTACTGAGGGAATCCTGATTAGTTTCTTTTCCTCCACTGACTAATATGCTTAAATTCAGCAGGTTGCCACATCTGATCTGAGGTCACATTCGGATGGGAACCCAGGGGCAGTTCTCATGTCTGATAATGTTCCACAGTTTGATGGAAACGAATTTAAATAATTGGCTCGAGAGGATGGGGTTAAGCATGGAACTTTGAGTCCCAGGTATCCTCGATCCAACGGTCTTGTAGAGAATGGGGTGAAAATTGGCCACTGCCACATGTACAGATCCATATTTGACTATACTGAACTATAGAGCAGCACCAGTGACTCATGGACTGAGAGACTGTTTGGCAGGAAGCTGAGAACAAGACTCTGTAACTCAGTAGTGATCCCGAAAGGCAATACTGACTTAGATGCCCATATATAGAAAGGGAAATAAGGCCAACCTGGGAATTACAGACCAGTCAGCTTAACTTCAGTACCCAGAAAGATAATGTTGGTTTGTAGCTCAGCTGGTCTTCAGCTGTGCTCGTTTCAAGTAAAGTTTCTCTGGAAATATCATCAGCTACTACTACAGCTGCAACTTGTGTGGTATTGCACCAATTGTTTTCCTGACTTAAACCTTTCCACACTGACAGAGTCATGTGCCCTGAATGGAGATGCAGCTCACACATTTCTACTTTAGACTCCAGGGATTGGTCAGGCAGTTTACAAAATGATAGTTTCTGCTTCTTAGGATCTTTGGAGGCCGTTTGAAATAACAAAAAAATCACTTTTTGTTTTCGTTCTCTAAAATCAGACCTGTATTTTTATTTATGGCTTTCATTTTCAGACACCGTCCAGTATGAGAATAACTAAGATGGCAACATAGGCCTAAATGAAGTGTATTTTTGTGCTGCTTAATTTATCCTTGATTGTGGGGGGAATCCTTAAAAAAAAAATGTTGATTTTCCGTGCGGAATCTAGCAGAGATAAACAAAGCTAGAGTGGGGCTGGGGAGAGGCCGTAGCAGGCAGATCCATACCTCTCAGCGTCCCACTGCATGAGAAGGCTCTAGACCAGGGGTAGGCAACCTATGGCACGCGTGCCGAAGGTGGCACGTGAGCTGATTTTCAGCGGCGCTCAGACTGTCCGGGTCCTGGCCACAGGTATTGGGGGCTCTGCATTTTAATTTAATTTTAAATGAAGCTTCTCAAACATTTTAAAAACCTTATTTACTTTACATACAACAATAGTTTAGTTATATAATATAGACTTATAGAGAGAGACCTTCTAAAAACGTTAAAATGTATTACTGGCACGCGAAACCTTAAATTAGAGTGAAAAAATGAAGACTCGGCACAACACTTCTGGAAGGTTCCGACCCCTGCTCTAGAGACAACACATCCCACCAGCAGCTCCGTCCGCACCGGCGCATACCCAGAGGCTGCGGCCCCCTGCAGGATGGGAAAGGAAACTTCTACTAGCAGCAGCCACTGCTGGGCATGCTCGGATGCTGCGGAGTTTTCAAAGGCCTTGCAGGGCAGGTGGCTATGGGTCCCCTGGGAGCAGCGGCGATATGTAGGGGGCTCATGTGGGGCCAAGTGCCCCCCTCCCCCGATTGGCCTGCCGAGTGGGGGGGGAGGAGGGGCTTTGTCCTCCTGCTGCGCCTGCCCACCCGGCATGCTTGGCCCCTGTCCCTGGCAGCAGGGCCCGGGCAGGGGGGAAACCCGTCGCTGCTGCCACTTGCCCAGCCAAGCTCTCTCAGGCAGCTGCTGTGCTGCATGGAATAGCGACCGGGAGCGGCCGGCTTCAGCCGGCGTGAGAAGTGGTTCCATCCCGCTCTCCACCCGGCCTGGCTGCCAGGGAGAGTGACTGAACATGCCAGGGGGGAGGCACAGTGGGAGAAGGACAGAGCCTCCCCCCCACCACTCCCCTCTCCCGGAGATAATATGGGGCGGGGAAAGCATGATGGCCCAGCGCTGGGCATAGGAAAACGGGGGGCGTTGCTTGACAGAGATGATAAGTGGGGCGGTCACGTGTCCTCCCCTTTAGATTGTTCCCCCCCACTATGGGGGAGGAGCATAGAAGGCAAGTTATAGGGGGCTGTGGTGCCCGTGCTCCATGAATATTTAAGAATGTGGGCCTGGCTCCACCAGTGTTTGGGCTTACCACGCTTTGGGGGGATGTTGGGTCCAGGGCAGTGTGGGGGATTAGCAGGGGGCCTGGCGCCGGCAGCAGCGAGCGACCCAGCCCCAGCCCGCCCCCTGCCGCGGTGACTGAGTGGGGTACTTGTGAGGGTGGGGTGCAGGAATCGAGCGGNCTGCTGCCACTTGCCCAGCCAAGCTCTCTCAGGCAGCTGCTGTGCTGCATGGAATAGCGGCCGGCTTCAGCCGGCGTGAGAAGTGGTTCCATCCCGCTCTCCACCCAGCCTGGCTGCCAGGGAGAGTGACTGAACATGCCAGGGGGGAGGCACAGTGGGAGAAGGACAGAGCCTCCCCCCCCCCATTCCCCTCTCCTGGAGATAATATGGGGCAGGGAAAGCATGATGGCCCCGCACTGGGCATAGGAAAACGGGGGGCGTTGCTTGACAGAGATGATAAGTGGGGCGGTCACGTGTCCTCCCCTTTAGATTGTTCCCCCCACTATGGGGGAGGAGCATAGGCGGCAAGTTATAGGGGGCTGTGGTGCCCGTGCTCCACCGATATTTAAGAACGTGGGCCTGGCTCCACCAGTGTTTGGGCTTACCACGCTTTGGGGGGATGTTGGGTCCAGGGCAGTGTGGGGGATTAGCAGGGGGCCTGGCGCCGGCAGCAGCAAGCGACCCCGACCCAGCCCACCCCCTGCCGCGGTGACTGAGTGGGGTACTTGTGAGGGTGGGGTGCAGGAATCGAGCGGGAGAAGGTAGACGACGGGGCAGATGAATAGCTGGTGCAGGCTCAGGGCTGCTTGGCCATACAACATATGCCCAGCGCAGGCCGCTGCTGCTGTTTGGGGCCTGCTGGACCCCCTAGCAAGAGCCGTGCTGAGCCCCACAGCCCACATTTGAATTTGCCCAGGGAGGGGGGGCTCCAGAAGGGGGGCTCTGCCGTGCAGTCTGGTGAATGGAACCGCCAACGGCAGAGCCTTCAATTCCCTCCCCTCCTGCTGCCTCCTAGAAGCTCTGACGCCAGCTCTGCTGGCAGCTGCAGCTGTGGTTTGCGGCTCCGAGTCCCGCGGCAGCAGGTCTGGCAGGAGCAGTGGTGATGGCTCTTGCAGCAGCAGCTCTAGAGCAGGGCATGGAACTGGGTGCGGGTGCCCCTCTCTTGTACCCCCCAGGGGAGCCAGACAAATAATGTCCCCATCTGCCCAGGGTGCACTCTGCCCACAGTGTTCACAATGCAGGCCAGACACATTTGGGCTTTCATGCTATTGATTGTCTTGTGCGTGCAAACAAATCTGAGACGTGGAAATCATTGAGCAGCCTTTGCTTTATTGACAGAGGGGAAGGGTCTCCAGAGGCAGGGGCAGCATCTGAGGGTAATGAGTCACTAACACCAGGGGAAGAATTGCACGGCAGCGGAAGGAGCTGTCTGTGGTGCTTCTGGGAATGGAATCAAGCGACAGCAGAGCCATGTAGGGGAGGAGACATAACCTAGACACAGCTGGCTGACATTTTTCAAACTATGAGTTTTTCTGTGGACAAACAGCTTTTTAAAAAAATGAAAATGTTCATGAAAATATCATTAATGTGGTTGTAATGTTTTGTTTGGCAGGAAAAAAAATCACGCTTTTTTAATGTTTTCAGCAATTCTTTTTGAAAATATTCTCATGATAGTGACCAAATTTTTTTTCTTTATAGAAAGCCAGGATTTTGGTAAATGAGAAAATAAAATAACATTTTCAGATACTACGTATCAGGAAGAGGAATTTTAAAAAATGAAATACACAAAAGCAAAACTGGGTTAATTTATAATCCTTTGAAATGCAAACAACTTAAAAATTCAATTTTTTCCCCACAAAACTATTCTTATGTTTTTTTACCAGCTCTAGTCCTAGTGCACAGCGCTGGGTAAGTGTGTACGATGATGTCTGCCCCCTAGTGGCTGGTGCATAAAGAAAAGATCTTTATTCTCATCTGCAGATTAATGTTCATTATGAGAGGCCTATAATTGCTATATAAGAGCTAAGTATAATTATTACAATTGCCTCCCTGATTGGCTACACGGGCCTCATTTTCATCTCTGACATCTTGTAGGAATACTGGTGCCCTTTGCCTGTCAACCAGTTCACCCCATCAGCATAGCTTTCATGGGCTCCTTTCAGATATAATCCATTCAGGTTGGACATATGACAATTCCCGTACCACCAGGCCCCTTTAAAGTTTGCAGCACAGTTAATTAGAGACAAGTCATTGTCACGGTCGTGGGTTGTAAACATCATGCCGTTGTGGTCGATTAAAGAATCCCCTGTGGAAACAATTGGGTTTATTTATTACATGTTTTTNACCGCCTTTAAAGTACCTGTCAGGAATTTGCTCTCACCATCAGCATCAAGAAAATGGTTGTATTAGGACAGGGGGGTCCACAAGATCCTTCAATCACCTTAAATGCCAACCAGCTAGAAGTCGTCCAAAAAGTTCAGCTATTTAGGTTCTACAGTGACCACCAACCTCTCACTGGATGAAGAACTAAATGTTCGCATTGGAAAGGCTGCCACCACCTTCAGCAGACTGACTAAAAGAGCCTGGAACAACTCAGAGCTGACCATCAAGACCAAAATGCTAGTGTACCAAACCTGCATCCTCAGCACTCTCATGTATGGTGGGGAAACATGGACACCTTATGCTCATCAGGGGAAAAGGTTAAACAGTTTCCACTTATGCTGTTTACGCCGCATACTCAACACCAAATGGCAAGATAAAGTCACCAATGCAGAGGTTCTTCAAAGGGCAAATTTACCAAGTATGACAAGCAAAGATGACTGCGCTGACTGGGCCATCTGAGTAGGTTGGAAGACAGACGCATACGCAAAGACGCTATATGGGGAGCTATCAGAGGGAACAAGAACAACAGGACGTCCCAAGCTTCGCTATAAAGACACATGCAAATGAGATATGAAGGAATTGGAGTTGATCCTGACCTATGAGAAATCTTGGCAAGTGATTGTAACAAGTGGCGCCATCGTTTCCATCAGGGTTTCAAAGTCCATGACAGAAGCTGGCTCCTACAGCTTGAAGAGAAAAGAGCCCGTAGGAAGCAAGCAGCTCCCAACCAAGATAGATATATTTGCAGCAACTGCCAAAGATCATGCAGATCTTGGATTGGATTATTCAGTCACATGAGCCATTGCAAACCATCTACATCATAGGCTGCAATTCCCACCGTCTCTCGTAGATGAAAGGATGCCAAAAAATTATAGTCTCATCTCAGTTACACCACTATAAATCTAGAGTAACTCATTGCAGTCAATGTGCTCAGTCCTTGGGCGTCCTGAAATCAGTTTGCACCATTGTGATGGTATAATGTGAGCCCAATGTGCTCCTAACACTAACAGCTTAGCCGGGAGCCTGCTGAGGATTCAGGATCATAGAATCACAGAAATGTCGGGCTGGAAGAGTCCTTGAGAAGTCATCAAGTGCAACCCCCTGGGCCGAGGCAGCACCAAGTAATAATATATGGAGATATACCTATCTCATAGAACTGGAAGGGACCTCAAAGGGTCATCCAGTCCAGCCCCCTGCCTTTATTAGCAGGACCAAGTACTGATTTTGCCCAAGATCCCTAAGTAGCCCCCTCAAGGATTGAACTCACAACCCACAGTTTAACAAGCCAATGCTTAAACTACTGAGCTATCCCTCACCCCAAGCCTAGACTGTCCCTGACAGGTGTTTGCCCAACCTGTTCTTTAAAACTTCCAGTGATGCGGATTTCACAATCTCTGTTGGAAGCCTATTCCAGAGCTTAACAACCCTTATGCTTAGAAATTTAATTCTAATATCTAACCCAGATCTCCTTATCACAGATTAAGCTGGTCACTTCTTGTCCTACCTTCAGTGAACATAGAGAACAATTGATCATAGTCCTCTTTATAACAGCCCTTAACATATTTGAATACTGTTACCAGATTCCCCCCACCCCCGACCCTGCCCCGCCCTGCCCGCCCCCAGTTTTCTTTTCTCAAGACTACACCTCACCAGTTTTTTAACTTTTCCTCATAGGTCAGGTTTTCTAAACCTTTTATCATTTTTCTTCCTCTCCTCTGAACTCTCTTCAATTTGTCCACATCTTTCCTAAAGTGTGGTGCCCGGAATTGGACATTGTTCTCTGACTGAGGCCTCACCCGTGCTGAGTAGACCAGGACAATTACTTACTGTTTCTTACATGCCACACTCTTGTAAATACACCCCAGAATGATATTAGTTTTTTGTGCAACTGCATCACATTGTTGACTCATATTCAATTTGTGATCCACTCTAAACTCCAGTTCTTTTTCAGCAGTACTACCACCAAGCCAGTTATTCCCCATTCAGGAGATGTGCATTTGATTTGTCCTTCCTAAGTGAATCACTTCGCATTTGTCTTTACTGGATTTCATCTTGTTGAATTCAGACCAGTTCTCCAATTTGCCAAGGTCATTTTGCATTCTAATCCTGTCCTCCAAATTGCTTACAACACCTCCCATCTTGGTGCCATCTGCAGATTTTATAAGCATATGCTCCACTCAATTATCCAACTCATTAATGAAAATATTGACTATTATCAGACTCAGGACTGACCCCTGCAGAACTCCATTAGATACACCCTCCCAGCTTACCATTGATAACTACTCTTTGAGCACAGTCTTTCAACCAGTTGTGCACCCACCTTATAGTAATTGCACCCAGACTGCATTTCCCTAGTTTGCTTATTGAGATGCCATGTGGGATTTTGTCAAAAGTCTTACTAAAATCAAAATATATCATGTGTACTGCTTTCCCCTTATCCACTAAGCCAATAACCCTGTCAAAGAAGGAAATTAGGTTGGTTTGACATGATTTGTTCATGAGAACTCCATGGTGGATATTGCTAATTAAACCTATTGTCCTCTAAGTGTTTACAAATTGATTGTTTAATAATTTGAGTGAGTATCTTTCCAGGCATCAAAGTTAGGCTGACTAGCCTACAGTTCCCCGGGTCTCGTTTGTTCCCCTTTTTAAAGATAGGTACTATGTTTTCCCTTCTCCACTGCTCTGGGACTTCACCCATCCTCCAGGAGTTCTCCGGATAATTATTAATGGTTATGAGATTGTTTCAGCTAGCTCTTTTAGTCCCTTAGGATGAGTTTGGCCAGGTCCTCCTGACTTGAATACATCTAACTGATGTAAATATTGTTTAACCTTCCCCTCCCCCCAATTTGCGCTTGCATTCCTTCCCCCTTGTTGTTTATTGTGTGTTGAGTATGTCATCACCAGTAACCTTTTTAGTGAAGATTGAAACACACGAGCCACAAAACACCTCAGCCTTCTTGATGTCATCAGTTAGCTCTCCATTCCTGTTAAGTAAGGAACTACACTTTCTTTCATCTTTCTCTTGCTGCTAATATTTGTAAAGAACCTCTTCTTACGGCTTTTTCTGTTCCCTCCTAGGTGTAACTTATTTTGTGCCTTAATCTTTTTGATTTTGTCCCCTACATGGGTATGCTACTCTTTTGTACTTCTCCTTGGCACTTTGTCCATGTTTCCACTCCTTCCTTTCCTAAGAATAAAGAAATCTGTGATTTCATGATCACTTTCAACAAAATTGTCTTCCGCCTTCAGATTCGCTCCCAATTCCTCCTTGTTGGTCAGAATTAAGTTTAAAATGGCTGGTCCCCCTGTTTACTTCCTCCACAAAATGGTGTCCCCAATACATTCCAAGGGCTTATCAGAAGTTTTGTGTTTTTCTTTATTACTTTTCCAACAAACGTCTGGGTAGTTAAAGTCCCTCATCACTATAGTACACCCGTACCAAGAGATCAATTCTATTTATTATCCTTTTTTACTTTACCCAGAGACTGTCAGTTGGTCTGCCTTTCACCTCCTCCTGGAGCAGAGAACAAGTGAATATATTCTGGCTGTTGTAATTCAACACCTCCTCCCATTTTACCTTGCCTGTCCCTCCTAAACAAGCTGTACCCCACTATACCAGTAGTCCAGTAATGAGACTCATCCCACCAAATTTCTGTGATGCCACCTAGGTAGTACATTTACTATTGTACTAATCCTTCCAGTTCTTCCTGTTTATTCCCCATCCGCCTTGCATTTATGTAGAGGTATCTGAGATTTTGAGTATATGCCTCTACTGGTTACTCTCTTCTTCCTCCTCTGACCCTACATGTCCCCTCCCCAAAAAAATCTGACCCTCTGTTAAGGTGGCTCTTTTTTATGCTTAGCTGTTGGCTTTTGTCCCCAGCCCCTTTTAAACCTAGTTAAAAGCCCTTCTCCCTAGTTGGCTTTTGGGTATGCCTAAGCAATCCTGCAGTGATGTGTAGCAGACGCTGCATGGCACAACATATTTCTGTCTCTGGTATGCGGGGGTCCGGATGCATAGTTTGCATAAAATGGGGCATATGTAACCACCCAATGACTTGTACCAATCCTGGTGTGCCTACTTAGTTTAATTCAGATATTTCTATGGGGCATTAAGATCTAATTTAGGAAAGCAAGCAGCAGTAGCTGTGACTATGGATAGCTCAGTGGTTTGAGCATTGGCTTCCTAAACCCAGAATTGTAAGTTCAATCCTTAAAGGGCCATTTAGGGATCTGGGGAAGAAACAAAAAATCTGTCAGGGACAGTACTTGGTCCTGCTAGTGAAGGCAGGGGACTGGACTTGATGACCTTTCAAGGTCCCTTCCACTTCTATGAGATAGGGATATATTCATTATTCTGCTTTCAGTTCTTCACTAGGCAGGATATCCATATTATACTATATGTTTTGTTTTCACTAAACCTTGTGTTTATCCTTTAATAGTTCAGCAGGACAATAACTGATGTTTCCTGACAGACATCACTTCCACAGATTACATTGCCTTTTGCTTCTGCCATAGAATACTCTGCATCACTTTTGCTTTCCATTTTTCCATCTGCCACAAAGGGTAAAGGATGAGCTCAGAACCTACCTGCAGTGCCATTAACAAAGGGTCCAATGATCAGCGTGTATTTCTCAGTCTCTCCTGCAACTCTGAAGGACGAGAAGGTCGCAAATTCATAGTTGTTGTCAAAATCTCTGAGATCGACACGAAGCTCATTGGGACCTTCAGAAAACAATTTGAAAGCAAAATGTTCAGCACCTTCCATTAGTTTTTATTACTATTATTGATTGTTTTTATTGCAGAAGCCCCTGAAGACTCTAAACACGAATCAGGCTCCATTATGTTGGGACCATTATGATCATCTAGTTTGAATTGCCTGCATCACCCACATCACAGAGTTTCACCCACTGATTCTTGCATCAAGCCAATATCTTCATATTGACCTTTATCAATTCAATAACCTCCCTATTAAAAACCTGCTTCATGTTATGCTTTGCTAAGGTAGTTCAGAATCTATGACCTCATCCAGGCTGTAGCATCCCTTATTGCTGTACTGTGGGCGAACCACCAGAGGACCAAATGCTGCTCCATGAATCATGACTGGAGCCAGCCCAGCTACCACAGCATTATTGGTTTCAATAGCTTTGTGAGGCAGGACTGGGCTGTAAGGAACAGGAAGGCGTGTCTGGAGCAGAAGTGTTACCTATACCGATCGTACAACTCTATACCCTGTAACCATGGCTAAAATGTGGGAACAAATCTTGGTGGAGAAGGTTGCTGTAAGGAAAAGAATGCATCAGTGATGTCTTTACCAAGGGATGTTAGCAGGTGGATATTGTCGTTCCCCAGCCAGAATTCTGACAGCCGGCTGCCAAAACCTCTTTTGTATGAATTCCAGTCACGGAAAAAATCCACAGAGCCATCCACCCGTCTCTGGAACACCTGCAGGGAAACAGGAGGTTCTTAGCTGGGAAATCACACATTGGTTTCCATCCTATGTAGAGCAGGAGACCAGAAACTCTGAGACTGTAAATCATTGGATAAGATTTAACGTGGTCAGATCTATTTCAGCCTCAGGTGATTATCGCAGATGGAGGCTTGTCCCACAGAATCATATTAAATCTTGGCAGCAACAGCACTGGGTTAAAGGATCACATGGTCTGAAATCTACAGCACTGGACTGGCAATCAGGAGGCTGGGTTCTATACCCAGTTCTGCCCCTTGGGCAAGTCACATCACCTCTGCCCTCTGTCCGGCCCTTTGTCTGCCTTGTCTATGGAGAGTGTGAGCTGTAACGGACAGGGCCTGTCTCTCAGTGTGTGTGTTCAGCACCCAGCGCAATGGGACCCTGATCGTCATCAGATTCTCTAGGCATGACTGGGATATAAATAAGCACAATGATAAATTGGAACATTTAAATGTGAGGTATATACAGGGTTCAAACCCCTCAGCTCCCTAGAACGCTCTCTCCTCTCATACTCAGGGGCTGTGTGAGCGACAGAGCAGCTGAGGCACCAGGCCTGTGACAGAAGTGGAAGGAAGAAGAAATTCTGGTTCCAGAGTCTGGGGAGCTATTGAGGAGGCTCTGAGAGCCGGGCAGAGAATAGCCAGGAGAAGGGAATCCTGGTTAATTGTGTCAGACCAGTGACAAATGTCCCCTCAGACCGGGTCTTTTAGATTCTAAAGCTCCGGGTTCCCTCCATGAAACCCATTGTGTTCACAACCAAGTTATCTCCACAACCAAGGATTAGGGAGGATTAGAAGGGCTTAAGAAGTGTCTGTGTTTTTTATTTCAGCTAACCATGGTGAAGCTTCAGAGCTTCTGTCCTCATGCTTTTCTGCTAGCTACAACCCACTGGGTAAGGGCCACCTCCCATTTTTGGGACAGAAAACTGTTTGTTGTGCAAGAGAAAAAATGTCCAATGAGCTTCATTATGCTCGGTTCTTACAATCCATCCTCCACCATCTGTGTCCATGTCACACAGCACGGTCATGGCTTTACAGGCATGGGGGTAGATGGTGTACCAGCCGCTCATGATTTTCCCTCTAGCTAACAGCTCCTTGCAGTTCTTTGCTCCTGGTTGAAAGAGGAATTGAAATATGTAAATTGGTTGTATAACTCTCCTTGGAGCAGGGATTCATGGGCTGCTTTATGTTGCACTGAGGGCCAAATCAATTGCAGAATCAGGTGACTGGAAAACAATCTTTGAGCCACCATCTCCTCTCCTCCCCACTGTAGTGTTTTGGAATTGGGTAGTATCCCTTTAAATAGTTTGTGGTCCCTCTGTGTTCTATCTTTGGAAACATACCACAGCAGCAGCCTATGTACCCATCGAGGCTTTTCATGCTCTCTGTAGTTAGCAAACCAAATTATTTAGACTCCAATGTGCCAGTGTGGTTGTTTGAAGTTTGTTTGCAAGAGGAAAAGACGCAACCACCTGCCCAACCCCCTGTGTTCTGTGTGAGACCAGCTCAACCTGAACAGAGGATTGG
>QXTE01000070.1:7849778-7877722 GCA_003942145.1 Platysternon megacephalum
CCCCACCCCCGCTCACCTACTCACCTCTCACCTACTCAACCCCCGCTGCCCTACGCTGCCAGCCGCTGGCCTTTTCACCCCCCGCCCCGCTCACCTACTCACCCCCCGCTGCCGCAGGTCCCTCTGGCTCCTAGGATCAGGGGTAGCCGAGGGGTCTCCACGTGCTGCACCCGCCACAAGCACGAGCTCCCTGGCTCCCATTGGCCGGGAAAAGCGCCCATGGGAGCTGCCGGAGCCGCGGAGCGGGGCTTGCAGGCGCCGGAAGCGCGCAGAGAGCCCCCTGTGCCCCCGCCCCGACCCTAAGAGCCGGGGGCTGAGGTGGGGAATCCCGGTGGAGCTTACCTGGGGTGGCTCCCGGGAAGCATCCAGGTCCCTCTGGTTCCTAGGGTAGGGTCAGGTCAGGTCGGGTTGGGGGGTGGGGGGCAGAGAGCTCTCTGCCCGCTGCCGGCATCTACAAACCCCGCCCCCGCAGCTCTGATTGGGTAGGAGGGAGCTGGTGCAGCCCAGAGACCCCCTACCCCTCTGTGCCTAGGGGCCGCTCATACTGCAGGCCCTTGCCGGCAGGCGGGCACTGGGAGCTGCCCCAGGAACACCGCCAGCCCCGGGACTTTGGACTTAGGGTTACCATACGTCCGTATTTTCCCGGACCTTTTTAGATATTTTAAAATTCCTCCCGGACGGCGATTTAAGAACTAAAAAGCCAGACATGTCCGGAAAATACAGACATATGGTAACCCTAATGGAACCAGAAAATGTTTTACTGTCTTTTAAACTATGTAATTGGCCAACAGTGGCAGCTGGGATAGCAAAGTACTAGTTATATTGAAAATGCTCTAGACGGGCTTTTAATGGTGAAAAACCAAATGCTAATGGAAACACACACATCTCTGATCTGAGCCATCCAGCCTGAACCATCGAGACGGCTCTCATTATGTAGCCAACACTATTTTGTAACCCTCTCATGAGGTTCCTACTTGCAGGGCTAAGAATTGGTCCTTAATAGACTAAATTAATTGCTGGTCAGTAACTAGAAGCAATGCCCACCAAGTCAGGGGAGTTGCATATGCTTACACTAGCTGTGAATTTGACTCAATTTAAAAAAAAAAAAAAATTCCAAGTGACAATGGGAGAATATCAGTTAAATAAAGTACTGGTAGAAAAAGGGTCATTCCTCTAACGGGACATATAAATAGGATCCATTTCTTGTGATTCATACTCCCCACTCCCAGTATGTATGAAATGAAAGGAGGGGTAGGAGAAAGAAGCCTTCTCTAGGATACACATCCAGATCTACAGATTTCACTTACATTTCTACTATTCTCTCTCATACCAAAGGTCATCTGGCTAGTGTTGTTTTGGACATTACAACACATGGCTGGCCACTTGTTTTTGTAGGTGGGGCTATTTCTTACAGGAGGATTAATATAGATATTGTGGACACGGTAACTATTGTGGACACGGTAACTATTCAAGAAGCCAGCTTTTTAAGCCACTTAATTGTTAGTGCTGCAAAAATGAAACTGAATGATGTGCTCAGTATAAAGGAGAGTGCAGAGGGTCTCACCAGCTGTTCCAGGGGCTCCCGTAGCTCCCAGGCCTCCTTTATCTCCTAAAAAAAGAACTCAGAATAAAATCCTTGTTTTGCCTGGAGGTCACCTACATAATTCAACATCTCACTACAACAATCGCTTGGGTTTACTTGTGTGGAGGGGCTAGTTCAAGGCCTATGCACCACCAAAGTTGGCGTTTTGTGGCACTTAAGTAATGTATGTTGCCAACTCTCATGATTTTGTCATGAGTCTCATGATAATTACTGTTTTCCTTAAAGCCCAAGCTCCTGGGGTCAAGTGGATATGACATAATTACAGCCGTCAGCCTAAAAAAAAAGATAAGTTTCTAACCCTCAAAGCTATGGCAAAAGTTTCAAAATGTGACCCCAGTGCACCCTAAATACTCAAAAAGGCAAATAAAAAGTACTCCAAATCTATTATTTTTACATAATCTCATGATTCTAAACCCAGTCTCCTGATTTTTGATGAACCTGACCTAAATTTTTCAAAGATTTGGGGTTGGCAGTACTGCATTTATCTTATCTTGTCTTCTGCATTGGCTGAAATGAAATAGGCTTAGGCTACGTCTACACTGCAGCTGAGATCTATTTCCTGTGACTGCATAGGACCTCATGACATATCAGACATTATAATTAGAGCTGGGTGAAATTTTTCCAGCTAATATTTTATTCACAATTTTGAAATGTTCCAACTCCTCATTTTGAAACAATGTTTTGTTTTGTCATTTGGCTATTAAATAAAAACAAAAAAGGGGACACTTCTTGTTTAACCGGAACCAATTTCATTTCAGCTTTTTTGTTTGGCAAGAAGCTGGAAGGAAAAATTGTACAATGAAATGGGGCGGGGGAGGAGGGGGGATTGTTGGTCCCAGTTTCTATATCAGCATAAATAGCACCAAAAAGTGCCCTGCTCTGCAGTGAGAAGAATCATCTGAGGTCTCTCACCTTTCAGTCCAGGGGGGCCAGCAGCACCTCTTTCTCCTGATTGAACAAAAAAAATAAGATAGTAAAGATTGATCAGAGATACCGAGATCTTGACAGTGGATCAGAACTGAAGTTCGGTTGTAATAATAAACCCTTCATTGTCAAATATAGAGTGAAGGGAAGTTATGGTGGTTTTGGAGCCCAGATATTATAAGAATTGGTGTTTTATAACTAGCTCTAATTGATATTTGATTAAAAACAAATTTCCTGTTCTTAGGTAACCTATAGGAAAACACAGTTCTCTGCCCTTTGTTACTTTACCTTTTGGGCCAGCTTTCCCCGCCTTTCCAGGGATCCCCTGAGGTCCCTGTTCTCCTGCAAACACAGAAAACTGACTGAATAGTTTCCAAGGTAGCATAAATACTGAGTACATAATCCCCACCTCCCACCCCAACCTGGAATTACAATACCCCATCTGTGTTGAAATTCAAATAATGTATCTGCATCTGGTTCCCTGAGTCCCTGATCTCACATCAGGATCCCCTAGCATGGACTCTTGCTGCCAGGTGAGAACCAAAGCTGGTAAACAACCATTTTATACATGCTACCATTAAAAATGTCATGGCTCATGATAATAATCATGATTTCCTCTTCTCTAGCCCCTCTCATCCAAACTTCTCAAAGCGCTTTACACAGATCAATGAAATGTGCCTCAGATAACCTCTGGGAGGTAAAGGACCATTATAGCCATTATACAGAGGAGAAAACTGAGGCTCAAAGAGAGTGATTTGACTACGGGTCACACAGTGAGAAGTGACAGAGATGGGGAAAGAACCAGGACTTGGTTGCCAATCTGACAACCCAAAGGGAATGGACAATATTTCAGAGCTTGGTTATTCTGAAGCTCCAATCCCTTACCACAGGATATGGGAGATACCATGTGAGTTTCCTAACATCAGGGTTGAGGGGAATCTCCAAAGTCTGAGCATATTACAAAAGTAATTCCCATTTACATCAGCACCAGCCATCCCTGATTCCCATTCAGTGCCTGGGAACGTACCTCGCTTTCCTGCATTTCCTGGGTCTCCTCTGGGCCCTGTGGCACCTGGAATTCCAGGGCAGCCTGGGAGAATGGAGAGTTTATCGGCACTGTTGAAACCCACTAAGCTCACCTCTGGGGAAAGANCGAAAGTTTCAAAATGTGACCCCAGTGCACCCTAAATACTCAAAAAGGCAAATAAAAAGAACTCCAAATCTATTATTTTTACATAATCTCATGATTCTAAAACCAGTCTCCTGATTTTTGATGAACCTGACTTAAATTTTTCAAAGATTTGGGGTTGGCAGTACTGCATTTATCTTATCTTGTCTTCTGCATTGGCTGAAATGAAATAGGCTTAGGCTACGTCTACACTGCAGTTGAGATCTATTTCCTGTGGCTGCATAGGACCCAGGGCCGGCGCTCCCATTAGGCGACCTAGGCGGTCGCCTAGGGCGTTGCTATTTTGGGGGCGCCTGCGCCCCCGCCGCCCGTAGAAATTTGGGGGCGGGACCTTCCGCCGCCGCTGTTGGGGGCGGGATTTCGGGGGCGGGACCTTCCGCCGCCTAGGACGCCGGCAAAGCTGGCGCCGCTACTGATAGGACCTCATGACATATCAGACATTATAATTAGAGCTGGGTGAAATTTTTCCAGCTAATATTTTATTCACAATTTTGAAATGTTCCAACTCCTCATTTTGAAACAACATTTTGTTTTGTCATTTGGCTATTAAATAAAAACAAAGAAGGGGACACTTCTTGTTTAACCGGAACCAATTTCATTTCAGCTTTTTTGTTTGGCAAGAAGCTGGAAGGAAAAATTGTACAATGAAACGGGGTGCGGGGTGGGCGGATTGTTCCTCCCAGTTTCTCTATCAGCATAAATAGCACCAAAAAGTGCCCTGCTCTGCAGTGAGAAGAATCATCTGAGGTCTCTCACCTTTCACTCCAGAGGGGCCAGCAGCACCTCTTTCTCCTGATTGAACAAAAAAAATAAGATAGTAAAGATTGATCAGAGATACCGAGATCTTGACAGTGGATCAGAACTGAAGTTCTGTTGCAATAATAAACCCTTTATTGTCAAATATAGAGTGAAGGGAAGTTATGGTGGTTTTGGAGCCCAGATATTATAAGAATTGGTGTTTTATAACTAGCTCTAATTGATATTTGATTAAAAACAAATTTCCTGTTCTTAGGTCACCTATAGGAAAACACAGTTCTCTGCCCTTTGTTACTTTACCTTTTGGGCCAGCTTTCCCCGCCTTTCCAGGGATCCCCTGAGGTCCCTGTTCTCCTGCAAACACAGAAAACTGACTGAATAGTTTCCAAGGTAGCGTAAATACTGAGTACATAATCCCCACCTCCCACCCCAACCTGGAATTACAATACCCCATCTGTGTCGAAATTCAAATAATGTATCTGCATCTGGTTCCCTGAGTCCCTGATCTCACTTCAGGATCCCCTAGCATGGACTCTTGCTGCCAGGTGAGAACCAAAGCTGGTAAACAACCATTTTATACATGCTACCATTAAAAATTTCATGGCTCATGATAATAATTATGATTTCCTCTTCTCTAGCCCCTCTCATCCAAACTTCTCAAAGCGCTTTACACAGATCAATGAAATGTGCCTCAGATAACCTCTGGGAGGTAAAGGACCATTATAGCCATTATACAGAGGAGAAAACTGAGGCTCAAAGAGAGTGATTTGACTACGGGTCACACAGTGAGCCAGTGACAGAGATGGGGAAAGAACCAGGACTTGGTTGCCAATCTGACAACCCAAAGGGAATGGACAATATTTCAGAGCTTGGTTATTCTGAAGCTCCAATCCCTTACCACAGGATATGGGAGATGCCATGTGAGTTTCCTAACATCAGAGTTGAGGGGAATCTCCAAAGTCTGAGCATATTACAAAAGTAATTCCCATTTACATCAGCACCAGCCATCCCGTATTNCCATGTGAGTTTCCTAACATCAGGGTTGAGGGGAATCTCCAAAGTCTGAGCATATTACAAAAGTAATTCCCATTTACATCAGCACCAGCCATCCCTGATTCCCAGTCAGTGCCTGGGAACGTACCTCGCTTTCCTGCATTTCCTGGGTCTCCTCTGGGCCCTGTGGCACCTGGAATTCCAGGGCAGCCTTGGAGAATGGAGAGTTTATCGGTACTGTTGAAACCCACTAAGCTCACCTCTGGGGAAAGAAATGAACCCATAATCAATGATTGTTAGGTTCTCAAGATCTGAAACATTCTGCAGAAATCCAGAGGGATAAACCCAGCAAATGAAAGCCTAGATAGTTCCTTGGTTTTCTTTTCTCTATTAGTGATAAATCCAACATTTTCTTCAGTTTTATGCATTTCAGAGACAATATCCTAATATGAAAAGTTGGGGGTTATTACTATTAGTCTTTGTTTTAAGTTATTGTGAAAACAAAAGTTAAAAAGAAGTTATTAAATATTTGTATTGAAAAGAAATCACTTCAAAGTTCATTTTGATGTACACATCCCTCTGCAGTGTTTGCAACCCGTCTATTGCAGCTTGTGTCAGTTCATGAGAATCTTTTAACGATATTAACTACAGAGAAACAAAAGCAGAATGAAATGGAGAGGAGAAACAAACAGCTGCCATTCAGTGAAGAAATTGTGCAAAAGTAAAATAATTTAAAAAACAGTTGCTCTTAGAAGCTCAGGTAATACATTTTAAAGAACTAAATATGTTTTTTAACCTAACAGTCCCCTCTATATTATATACATTGTGAGATTTAAAATTATTTATAGGGACATCAGTGGAGAAAAATAGGGACCTACCTGTCAACTCCATTGAGCTCTATTGATGTGGAAATTATTGAGGTAAACAAAATGTGGGTGAACATGGTTAATATTACCTGTGACATAGGAAGTGTACCTCCAAATATGGAACATTTGGGCATAAATTGTACATAGCAAATGATTTTCAAAATGATCATGAATGTAAGGAGATGAAACGAGAAACTGCTCTGAAATAATACATTAATTTATGCATAAAATGGCAACACCTGTATTCAATCCTTATTTAGCAAACGACCCATTTCCTTCAAAGAGACCGTTTGCCAGAATGACGTCTGCACAAATTTGACTAAATCTTGCATAAGGATTCCAGGATTTCATGATGAAATAAAATAAACCTTCAAATGCTGCTGGATTCTCAAACCAAAGCGCAGAAATGAATGTGTTGACATGGAAAGAGTTGTATAGTGGATTTGTGGTGATAGACACACAACAGTTGCGATTTTACAAATAATCATCTTAATTTGGTAAACGTGAACCTTAAAAAGCAGAGGGATCTGAAATCATAGGCTCACTCTGAGCTTTGAAGATTGAGATTTTATTTTCCAGAATTTAGGTCATCTGCCTGTGCGGGTTGGTCAGTCGCCAGATTGGAAATGCTTTGGCCCCAATATGCAGAGGAGGTGGGAGCTTTAGACAGAGAGATTCCAGCAGCAGCATAGAGAGGTTAGAAGACAGTAAATGAGAATGAGGGAGAGGAGGTCAAGTCAAATTTTGAAGAATCTCAATGAAGACAAGAGACAACAATTTCACAACATTATTTGCAAAAACTGTGTCCTTTTTTTGAACACCTCTAGTCTGTGATGTGCACTTCTGCAATATAGAGTAATTTCTACAAAGGAATTTTGTACAGAGAAGCTGTTCTTTTTATTATTTAAAAAGCACCATGAGCAGGCAAAGCACTTTATAGACATGTAGGACAACAAACATTCCTGAACAGTTCCCAGTTCCCCAGGGTCCCGGTTGGCAAGAACCACGGTATAAAACGCTGTTGGGAACAGGATTATTTTTCACTCACCTGAGCAGGTGTCCTGAGCCTGACAAAATGTTGCTGCTAGACAGAGTAAAGAGAGGAGGGTTTTCTGGGCAGCTCTCCCCATGGCTAGTGCTGGTCTCTTCAACGGCAGCTCCACTTGTCTTCTCGCCACCTTCTCCTCTACTTTAGTATTTCAGTCCCTGTAAGCCTTTTATATGCAATAACGATAGAGCCTAGAGCAAATAAAGCTCTCTGCCTCCGGCATCTCAGCGCCTCCTTCCCACTCTCCACATTCCAGCAGTTTCCACGGAGATGTTTATGCTGCAGCGGTCACAAGTGTAGCTGATTAAATGGTCTGATAGGACATGTTCAGTACTGGACTAGCAGCCGTTGCTTCCCCCGCACAGCAAACGCAGTATCGTGCAAAGATGATTATTGAACGGAGCCAGTTTGAATCGTTGCTCACAAAGTTAAGTCATGTGAATGTGTCTTCTGAGAGATTAAAATAGGGTGCCAAATAATGAGCCCACGCTGACTTTCTCCATCCCTTCAAAGCCCCTGTTGGCTTCAGTGGGAACCTTTGGGTGAAGAAGGAGAGCAGGATTGGGTGGATTTACTAGCCAACTGCTCTGTTGTTACTCTATGTCTGACAGTAGCCACAGGAGACCTCGTGTCAGACTGGACCCCACTGTGCTGTGCTGTGCACACCCATAGTAGGAGACAGTAATAGAGGGATAGGTTCCAAGACCAGAAGTGACCATTGTGATCATCTAGTCTGACCTCCTGTATAACACAGGCCACAGCACGTCCCCAAAATAACTCCTAGGGCAGAGCTTTTAGAAAAACATCCAATCTAGATTTTAAAATGGTCAGTGATGGAGAATCCACCATGATCCTTGGGAAATGGCTCCAGTGGTTAATCTGCTCACCGTTAAATATTTACAACTTATTTCCAGTCTGAATGTGTCCAGCTTCAACTTCCAGCCATCTCTTTCCCATACACCTTACAATCTAAATAGCCAAGACAAATGAAGGGTGGGAGAAAAGAATTATTATCCCGATTTTTGCAGTGCTCTGTGTGCCTGTGTCATAGAAATAATAAATAATAATGATGCATGCCCAGGCCATATCTGCAAATATACCACTGCTGCATTTTTCTATATGTACATGTGATTTTTCAGTGATTGCTGCACGGCGGACGCTCCTGATGGCAGATCACTGCCGAGGTTCATTTCTTTATGTGCATGTGTGTTTGCATGATTCCAGTCTGTACAGCAAGAAGGAAGCTGCTGTTCTGCCTGTGTGCAAAGAACATTTCCTCTCTTTACACTAGGGAAGTGTGATGACACTTCCCAGTGTGGTATTGTGGTTTGTAATTGGAGATTCAAAGCTGCAAAAGAGACTATTGTAAGATATGGATCTCACTTTGGATAAAGCAGTAAGTCTGGGTCAGGCAGCATAGGAAAGCAGAAAACTGCCACACTGGATAGAGTGACAAGAGAGACAAAAAACTGGCAAGCAGTCAGTCAGTACAAAACAAACAACATAGAGATGCATGAAAAATGCAAAGCACAAGGGTTTGTAAAAACTTCAAGGATTGCTCATGATGTGGACAAAAAATGACCTCAACAATGCCCAGCTTTTGGTAAGTCCTGCAATACAGTAACTCCTCACTTAACGTTGTAGTTCTGTTCCTGAAAAATGTGACTTTAAGCGAAACGATGTTAAGCGAATCCAATTTCCGCATAAGAATTAATGTAAATAGGGTGGGTTAGGTTCCAGGGGGAAAATGTTTTGCCAAACAGAAGGCATTATATACATTTTAAACAAGCAATTTAATACTGTACTACAATCATCATTGCTGAGTATGAAGCTTGGTTGAGGTGGTGAAGTCAGAGAGTGGAAGAGGATGGATTGTCCGGCTGCTCCTCTCGCTGTTCTTGCAACCACAGGCACTGACTTTGCCGGGGGCAGGGGGCTCAACACTCGGCCCATCCACTCCACCTCTTCCCCCAAGTCCCCACCCTTGATCCACCTCTTCTCCCCCCCACCTTCTCCCCCTTTACTTTGCACACTGCATCCCCACTCCTCCACCCTCCCTCTCCTCCCTTCTGAACACTGCAAGGCAGCTGATTGCCGTGGGCAGGAGGCAGGGGAGGGAGCGGGGAGGCACGCTGAGTCCTCGCTCCTCCCCCTTCCCTCCTGCCCGGGGCCATCAGCTGGCTTACGGCGTTTTAGGGAAGGGGCAGGAGCGAGGACTTGGCGCTCAGGCTCCACCTCCCTCCCCCCCCCGACTCCTGCCCAGGGCAATCAGCTGGTTTGCGGTGTTCAGGAGGCAGGGGAGGGAGGGGGAGCCTGCGCGCCAAGTCCTCGCTCCTCCCCCCTCCCTCCTGCCTCCTAAACGCCACAAGCCAGCTGATTGCTGCGGGCAGTAGGCGGGGGGAGGAGGGGGAAGGCGCTGATCCGCGGGTCTGCTGGCGGACGGGAGGTGCTCTGGGGGCGTGGGGGGCGTAGGGAGGCTGCCAGCTGTGGAGAAAGCAGGCAGGCAAACAACGTAATAGTGGAGCATTGCACAACTTTAAATAAGCATGTTCCCTAATTGATCAGCAACGTAACAATGAAACAACGTTAACCGGGGCGACTTTAAGTGCGGAGTTACTGTATTTGTAGGAAATACAATCATTGTGCCAAAGTCTGCAACCACGTTGAGCAACTGCGGAAGAGGAAGCGAAGCCTGTATGCTTATGCAAGTAATCCAGGAAGAGAGCACAGGCAACAGCTCAGGAGTTCTATCTAGAAGCTGTATCTGAAGAGGAAGGAAGAGATGAATGGACAATTTCCTTAGGTATTAGTGTTAAAAGGTTGGAAAAAACTCAGGGAACATGGTGAGCGAACAGGTCAAACTGAAAGCGTATAATGGGGGAACTCAATCCTACAACAGGTACATTTGTCCTGGCAGTGACAGTAAAAGATCAAACAGAATTGTTGGACTTTGAGATAGTGCAAGGGAATAAAGCAGGTACATTGGATTTAAAAACATGCCCAGCCCTTGGGCTGATACAAAGAGTGCACGTGGGAGAGGAAGTAAGGGACACATTATCCAGAACATTTGATAAAACTGTAATAGAAACAGGGGTGAAGTCAGACATAGTGCAGGTCAGACGGATAAAAAAAGAATTGTCCAGCCTCAGACAGGAAGTGGAAAGAATTTTCTCGGGCTACAGCTAATGGTGAGACTTTACAGAGGGTATTAAGGCTATTACTGCAGGGTGGCCAGGACATTACATACCATGTCCCTATTTACAGTTTAAAGCAGAACTATCTGTTATTGATGGCATGTTGTTTAGAGCAGTGGTTCTCAAAGCCGGTCCACCGCTTGTTCAGGGAAAGCCCCCGGCGGGCCAGGCTGGTTTGTTTACCTGCCATGTCCGCAGGTTCAGCCGATCGTGGCTCCCACTGGCTGCGGTTCGCCGATCCAGGCCAATGGGGGCTGCAGAAAGCGGCGCAGGCTGAGGGATGTGCTGACCGCCATTCCCGCAGCCCCCATTGACCTGGAGCGGCAAACTGCAGCCAGTGGGAGCCGTGATCAGCTGAACCTGCGGACGCGGCAGGTAAATATACCGTCCCAGCCCACCAGGGGCTTTCCCTGAACAAGCGACGGACCGGCTTTGGGAGGAAATAGGAGAGTACTGCCCAAACAATCTCTCTGCAGGTGACAGTGCATGAGTCACTGGTGCTGCTCTATAGTTCAGTATAGTCAAATATGGATCTGTACATGTGGCAGTGGCCAATTTTCACCCCATTCTCTACAAGACCGTTGGATCGAGGATACCTGGGACTCAAAGTTCCATGCTTAACCCCATCCTCTCGAGCCAATTATTTAAATTCGTTTCCATCAAACTGTGGAACATTATCAGACATGAGAACTGCCCCTGGGTTCCCATCCGAATGTGACCTCAGATCAGATGTGGCAACCTGCTGAATTTAAGCATATTTGTCAGTGGAGGAAAAGAAACTAATCAGGATTCCCGTAGTAATGGTGAGTGAACAGGGAAGAGCCCAGCACCGAATCCCCGTCCTGCAGTGGGACGCAGGAAATGTGGCGTACAGATGACCCATTCCCTGGTGCCGCTCTCGGGTGCTTACGTCCTTCTGATCAAGGCACCGCCTGTGGATGGTGTGAGACTAGTGGTGGCCCCTGGCATTCTGGGACCGGGTCATCTTGGAGTCGGGTTGCTTGGGAATGCATCCCAAAGCAGGTGGTAAACTCCATCTAAGGCTAAATACCTGCACGAGACTGATAGTCAACAAGTACCATAAGGGAAAGTTGAAAAGAACTTTGAAGAGAGAGTTCAAGAGGGTGTGAAACCATTAAGAGGTGAATGGGTGGGGTCTGTGCAGTCTGCCTGGAGGATTCAACCCAGCTGGTTCGGACAGCTGGCCCAGGACGACAGATCCCCCACCCCTCCCCTCCAGGGCGTGTCAGAAGGGGACTGCCACTTGGACATCCCTGTCCCTGTCGGGCACATTTCCACCGAGGCGGTGGGTGTGCTGCGACCGGCTCTGGGTCGGCTGGGAAGGCCTGGCGGGCAGGTGGCTCGCTGCTTCATGGCAGGGAGTGTTACAGCCCCCAGGCAGCAGCTCTTGCTGCATCCCGGGGCCGAGGGAGATGAATGCTGCCGCACCTTCCCGTGCTCTGCTTCCCCCATCTCACGGGGGATGGGTCCCCCTGCTCCCAGCGCGACTGTCAACTGGTGCATGGGGATCATTGCTTCAATGCTGGTGACAATGGCTTCAGTGAGGACGGTGTTGGATAGATTTGGCTGTCCTCCAAAATGTATGAAGGTACTAAATTTTCTTCATGATCAGATGACTGCCACCGTTCTCTGTAATGGCCTCGAGACTGACCCTGTCGTCATCAAAACTGGATTTAAGCAAGGATGCGTTATTGCCCCAACCCCGGTCCCCATCTATTTAGCAGTCATTTTGGTACTCGTTAAAGACAGTCTCCCCAGTGGAGTTGACATTCAATACAGAATGGATGGGTGGCTTTTTAATCTTGTGTCTGACGAAGTGGGTATTCACCCACGAAAGCTTATGCTCCAATACATCTGTTAGTCATAAAGGTGCCACAGGACTCTCTGTTGCTTTTTACAGATCCAGACTAACACGGCTCCCCCTCTGATACTTTTTAATCTTTGACGTCTTCAGGGCGTCCATTACTTATCTTCAATATGCTGATGACTGTGCCATCCTCATACACACTGAGAATGACTTTCAGTCCACACTGGATTTTTTTGCACAAGCTTAGCAAAGACTAGGACTCTCAGTCAATACTGAGAAGACTAAAGTGCTCCATCAGCCTGCCTCAGGCCTGCACATGACTTGCCACACATCACCACTGAGGGACAGACTTTGGAGACAGTTGAGCACTTCTGCTACCTTGGTAGTAAACTTTCTCAAAACGCAAAAATCGACAGTGAGATCCAGCACTGGATAAACTGCGCAAGTGCTTCCCTTGGGAAATTGCTCCAATGCGTTTTCATGGACCATGACCTGCAGCAGGACACCAAGATCCAGGTCTATAAGACAATTGTTATTCCTACACTCTTTTATGGATGCAAAACCTGGGTGACCTATCGACAGCAACTCAAGGGTCTGGAGAGGTACCACCAACGACGCCTCCGGAAGATCCTTCACATCAAGTGAGAAGATCAGCGCATTAACACCAGCATCCTCACTGAAGCTAGTGAGAATAACAATCCACCATCAAAACGTTGTTTTTACCAACATAGGTAAATAAACCCATGCCAATTTCATACCATGCTCTTAACTGTTCAATGTGTAAAAACATAGGATCTTTTTTCGGTTTAGTTGGTATTTTTGACACGTTTAACACATTTTAACAGTTTTCGCTCTCATTGTTCATTTGTGGCCAATATAGTCTCTCTCTGGCTCTGTATTTACATTTTGCCATACCCAAGTACCCATGTACACTAGTGAGCATGTCAGCTTGTAACAGAAGCTGAGAACAAGACTCTGCAACTCAGTAGTGATCCCGAAAGGCAATACTGACTTAGATGCCCATCTATAAAAAGGGAAATAAGGCCAACCTGGGAATTACAGACCAGTCAACTTAACTTCAGTACCCAGAAAGGCAATGGAGAAAATATTTAAACAATCAATTTGCGAACACATAGAAGATAATAAGGTGATAAGCTGTCTTTGACAGGGTAACAAGCCTTGTGGATAAGGGGGAAGTGTTCGATGTGGTATATCTTGACTTTAGTAAGGCTTTTGATATTGTTCCGCATGAGCTCCTACATGTTATGATATCTCAGGCTGAGTTGCTACTTTTAAAAAGTGCCAGGCAAATAAATAGTATAAAACCAGAGACATGCAGTGTTGGGGAGTGTTGTTTTTAAAATGCCGGAAGAACCGTGGAAAATAGAAAGTATGAACTCTGGATAAACAACATAGCCCACTGTACAAAAAATGCAGCTTCAAGCATTTTCCCTTTAAACATTTACACTTGCCTTGGCATGAAATCAATAGGTGAGTGGGGTGTGTGGCTTGTGGTCCCCAGTTATTCACACACTTATCCAGGGTCTCTCACCTTTCAGTCCAGAGCTCCCAGGATCACCTTTTTCTCCTGATCACAGAAAAAATAATCAGAGATATGGTATTTGTGAGCTCTGTTCTGTACAGGCACTGCCCTGCTTTGAGGCAGCGTGGAGCCCTGCCCTGGTGGGAACTCCCTGCACATCAGGGAAGTGCAGTGCCCCAGAGACTTTTAAGAGTCCACTTGCTCTTACACGCATGAAGGTGACACAGCATATGCATATCCTCTGGCAAGTGTGGATGGGAGGGGAGGACATAGTCCCTGCCTGCCCTGGCCCCGTGCCACTCCCGGAAGCGGCCAGCATGTCCCTGCAGCCCTGGGGGGAGGGTGGGGGCAGGAGTCTCCATGCGCTGCCCAAGTGCCAATTCCAGAGCTTCCATTGGCTGGGAACTACAGCCAATGGGAGCTGTGGGGGTGGTGCCTGCAGGCTGGGGGAGTGCACGGAACCCCATTCTCCCCCCAGGGGCTGCAGGGACATGCTGGTTGCTTCTGGGAGCAGCGTGTGGAGCCCCCTAATCCCACTTACCTCAGGCGGCTCCCGGGCAGTGGTGTGCAGCAGGGCTAAGGCAGGTTCCCTTCCTGCCCTGGCCCCGCGCTGCTCCCAGAAGTGGCCAGCATGTCCCTGCGGCCCGGGGGGGGAAGAAGGGCAGGTGGCTCAGCGCACTGCCCCCATCCTCAGGCACTGCCCCCGCAGCTCCCTTTTGCCGTGGTTCCCTGTTCCCAGCCAATGGGAGCTGCGGGGGCGGTGCCTGCAGGCGAGGGCAGCGCACGGAGACCCCCTGCTCCTCCCCACCCAGGAGCTGGACATGACGACCATTTCCGGGAGCAGCGCAGGGCCAGGGCAGGCAGGGAACCTGACTTAGCCCCGCTGTGCCGCTGGATTGTTAGTGGCTGAGCTTCCAGTTTGGCTGCAGGAGGGTTGGCAATGCTAGGGAGCCTGAGATTGACTGTCAGAGGCTCCATGATCGACCAGTCAATCGCACTCTACCGGTTGGTGACCACTGCTGTAAAATGAAGATGAAAAATGGAGGTTTGTAGAAAATATAAAACTGTCCATTTTGCATATCACATTCATTGGACTGGCAAGGACCAATCTGTACAAGCCTATGCAATTGCTCCAATGATCAAACTGAATCTTGAAAGTGCCTTTTGTCAATTGGGACCTTCAAACCTACTTTAACAGGAAGACTCCTCTGGCCTGCTTCATTATTGACCTACTCATCTATAAGGTCTTAGGTTTTGCTCCTTTCAAGGTCATCTACAGCAGTGGTTCTCAACCAGGGGTCTGGTTGGGCCCTTGGGGGGCCGCGAGCTGGTTTCGGGGGTTCCACCAAGCGTGGCTGGCGTTAGACTCGCTAGGGCCCAGGGCAGAAGGCTGGAGCCTCACCATGCAGGACTGCAGCCCGTGGCCCTGAGCTCCAGCAGCTAGGGCTGAAACTAAGGCCTGAGCAACTTAGTTTTGCGGTGCCCCTTGCGGTGTGGGCCCCTGGGCAATTGCCCGGCTTCCTACCCCTTAATGCCAGCTGTAGATTTGATATGGAGAAAAACAATTGTTGTGGTACAGGTGGGCCATGGAGTTTTCAAAGCATGTTGGCGGGGGGTGGGGCTCAGAAAGGAAAAGGTTGAGAATCCCTGATCTACAGGGTCTTTGGGTTTTATTTGATTTTAAGATCATTTATAGGATCTTTCGCTTTGTTGGTTTGTAGCTCAGCTGGTCTTCAGCTGTGCTCATTTCAAGCAAAGTTTCTCTGGAAATATCATCAGCTACTACTACAGCTGCAACTTGTGTGGCATTGCACCAATTGTTTTCCTGACTTAAACCTTTCCACACTGACAGTCATGTGCCCTGAATGGAGATGCAGCTCACACATTTCTACTTTAGACTCCAGGGATTGGTCAGGCAGTTTACAAAATGATAGTTTCTGCTTCTTAGGATCTTTGGAGGCCGTTTGAAATAACAAAAAAAAATCACTTTTTCTTGTCGTGCTCTAAAATCAGACCCGTATTTTTATTTATGGCTTTCATTTTCAGACCCCGTCCAGAATGAGAATAACTAAGCTGGCAGNATAACAAAAAAAAATCACTTTTTCTTGTCGTGCTCTAAAATCAGACCCGTATTTTTATTTACGGCTTTCATTTTCAGACCCCGTCCAGAATGAGAATAACTAAGCTGGCAGCGTAGGCCGAAATGAAGTGTATTTTTGTGCTGCTTAATTTATCCTTGACTGTGGGGGGAAATCCTAAAAAAAGAAAAAAGTGTCCTCCCCTTTAGATTGTTCCCCCCCACTATGGGGGAGGAGCATAGGCGGCAAGTTATAGGGGGCCGTGATGCCCGTGCTCCACCAATATTTAAGAACATGGGCCTGGCTCCCCCAATGTTTGGGCTTACCACGCTTTGGGGGGCCCCACGCTTCAGGGGGATGTTGGGTCCAGGGCAGCGTGGGGGATTAGCAGGGGGCCTAGCGCCGGCAGCAGTGAGCGACCCAGCCCCAGCCCGCCCCCGCTCCGCTCTGCCCCGCCAGTTCCCGGCGTCGCTTGGGGGAGGGGGCGGAAGCCGGAAAGAGGCGGGGCGGAGGTTTGGGGGAAGGGATGGAATGGGGGTGGGGACGGAGTGGAGCAGGGGCAGGCTGGGGCCAGGTCTGTCACTGCTGCCGGCGCCAGGCTCCCCGCTAACCTCCCATGTCGCTCTGACCCATGTCCCCCTGAAGCGCAGGGCCCCTCAAAGCGCGAGGCACGGGGCGGTTGCCCCAGTCTGTCCTATGGACAGGACGGCTCTGCTTGGACCTGTTCTGGGCACCACCAAAAATTATATAAACCTGGTGCCCATGGGGAGGAGCATGAGTCATCTATGCCTGGGAGCCCTATAAGAATTGGGGCTGACCGCCAGGGACGGGGTTAGACACCTGCAACCCATGCAATTGCATCAGCCCTGAGCCAGCGAAGGGGCCCTGCCGCGGTGACTGAGTGGGGTACTTGTGAGGGTGGGGTGCAGGAATCGAGCGGGAGAAGGTAGACGACAGGGGCAGATGAATAGCTGGTGCAGGCTCAGGGCTGCTTGACCGTACAACATATGCCCAGCGCAGGCTGCTGCTGTTGTTTGGGGCCTGCTGGACCCCCTAGGAAGAGCCGTGCTGAGCCCCACAGCCCACATTTGAATTTGCCCAGGGAGGGGGGGCTCCAGAAGGGGGGCTCTGCCGTGCAGTCTGGTGAATGGAACCGCCAATGGCAGAGCCTTCAATTCCCTCCCCTCCTGCTGCCTCCAAGAAGCTCTGACTCCAGCTCTGCTGGCAGCTGCAGCTGTGGTTTGCGGCTCTGAGTCCCGCGGCAGCAGGTCTGGCTTTGGCAGGAGCAGTGGTGATGGCTCTTGCAGCAGCAGCTCTAGAGCAGGGCATGGAACTGGGTGCGGGTGCCCCTCTCTTGTACCCCCCAGGGGAGCCAGACAAATAATGTCCCCATCTGCCCAGGGTGCACTCTGCCCACAGTGTTCACAATGCAGGGCCAGACACATTTGGGCTTTAATGCTATTGATTGTCTTGTGTGTACAAACAAATCTGAGACGTGGAAATCATTGAGCAGCCTTTGCTTTATTGACAGAGGGGAAGGTTCTCCAGAGGCAGAGGCAGCATCTGAGGGTAATGAGTCACTAACACCACGGGAAGAATTGCATGGCAGCGGAAGGAGCTGTCTGTGGTGCTTCTGGGAATGGAATCAAGCGACAGCAGAGCCATGTAGGGGAGGAGACATAACCTAGACACAGCTGGCTGACATTTTTCAAACTATGAGTTTTTCTGTGGACAAACAGCTTTTTAAAAAACATATGAAAATGTTCATGAAAATATCACTGATGTGGTTGTAATGTTTTGTTTGGCAGGAAAAAAATCACGCTTTTTTAATGTTTTCAGCAATTCTTTTTGAAAATATTCTCGTGTCAATGACCAAATTTTTTTTCTTTATAGAAAGCCAGGATTTTGGTAAATGAGAAAATAAAATAACATTTTCTGATACTACGTATCAGGAAGAGGAATTTTAAAAAATGAAAAACACAAAAGCAAAACTGGGTTAATTTATAATCCTTTGAAATGCAAACAACTTAAAAATTCAATTTTTTCCCCACAAAACTATTCTTATGTTTTTTTACCAGCTCTAGTCCTAGTGCACAGCGCTGGGTAAGTGTGTACGATGATGTCTGCCCCCTAGTGGCTGGTGCATAAAGAAAAGATCTTTATTGTCATCTGCAGATTAATGTTCATTATGAGAGGCCTATAATTGCTATATAAGAGCTAAGTATAATTATTACAATTGCCTCCCTGATTGGCTACACGGGCCTCATTTTCATCTCTGACATCTTGTAGGAATACTGGTGCCCTTTGCCTGTCAACCAGTTCACCCCATCAGCATAGCTTTCATGGGCTCCTTTCAGGTATAATCCATTCAGGTTGGACATATGACAATTCCCGTACCACCAGGCCCCTTTAAAGATTGCAGCACAGTTAATTAGAGACAAGTCATTGTCACGGTCGTGGGTTGTAAACATCATGCCGTTGTGGTTGATTAAAGAATCCCCTGTGGAAACAATTGGGTTTATTTATTACATGTTTTTACAGACACAAGGTGGGTGAGATAATCTCTTATTGTTTATTTTTTACATTTTTACAGTTCAGTTCCCACAGCCCAGCCTGGTGGTTCTGCAGTGGGGTTACTAAATTTCTCCCTTCACCAGGCAGCAGAAATCTCCCGGGGGTCAGGAGAGAGACTGCAATTCTACTTCCAGAGAGGAACATTTTTCACCAGGCTATATTCTGAGTGTATCTCCACACAAGATCGGATAGGAAACTCTTCAGCCTGTCATGACTTAAGTCAAAGACCAAAGTCAAAAAGGTGCTAATCAGGGAACTTCTATTCGCTGATGCTGCTTCCCTCAGAGCCCACGATGAAGATCTATTCCCAGAACTCATGGACCGCCTTTAAAGTACCTGTCAGGCATTTGCTCTCACCATCAGCATCAAGAAAATGGTTGTATTAGGACAGGGGGGTCCACAAGATCCTTCAATCACCTTAAATGCCAACCAGCTAGAAGTCGTCCAAAAAGTTCAGCTATTTAGGTTCTACAGTGACCACAAACCTCTCACTGGATGAAGAACTAAATGTTCCCATTGGAAAGGCTGCCACCACCTTCAGCAGACTGACTAAAAGAGCCTGGAACAACTCAGAGCTGACCATCAAGATGCTAGTGTTCCAAACCTGCATCCTCAGCACTCTCACGTATGGTGGGGAAACATGGACACCTTATGCTCATCAGGAGAAAAGGTTAAACAGTTTCCACTTATGCCATTTACTCTGCATACTCAACACCAAAGGGCAAATTTACCAAGTATGACAAGCAAAGATGACTGCGCTGAATGGGCCATCTGAGTAGGTTGGAAGACAGACGCATACCCAAGGACGCTATATGGGGAGCTATCAGAGGGAACAAGAACAACAGGATGTCCCAAGCTTCGCTATAAAGACACAAGCAAACAAGATATGAAGGAATTGGAGTTGATCCTGACCTCTGAGGAATCTTGGCAAGTGATCATAGCAAGTGTCACCATTGTTTCCATCAGGGTTTCAAAGTCCATGACAGAAGCTGGCTCCTACAGCTTGAAGAGAAAAGAGCCCGTAGGAAGCAAGCAGCTCCCAACCAAGATAGATATATTTGCAGCAACTGCCAAAGATCATGCAAATCTCGGATTGGACTATTCAGTCACATGAGACATTGCAAACCATCTATATCATAGGCTGCAATTCCTACAGTCTCTAGGAGATGAAAGGATGCCAAAAAATTATAGTCTCATCTCAGTTACACCACTATAAATCTAGAGTAACTCATTGCAGTCAATGTGCTCAGTCCTTGGGCGTCCTGAAATCAGTTTGCACCATTGTGATGGTATAATGTGAGCCCAATGTGCTCCTAACCTAATAGCTTAGCCCGGAGCCTGCTGAGGATTCAGGATCATAGAATCACAGAAATGTCGGGCTGGAAGGGACCTTGAGAAGTCAAGTGCAACCCCCTGGGCTGAGGCAGCACCAAGTAATAATATATGGAGATATACCTATCTCATAGAACTGGAAGGGACCCTGAAGGGTCATCCAGTCCAGCCCCCTACCTTCATTAGCAGGACCAAGTACTGATTTTGCCCAAGATCCATAAGTGGCCCCCTCAAGGATTGAACTCACAACCCTGATTTTAGCAGGCCAATGCTCAAACTACTGAGCTATCCCTCACCGCAAGCTTAGACTCTCCCGAATAGGTGTTTGCCCAACCTGTTCTTTAAAACATCCAGTGATGCGGATTTCACAATCTCTGTTGGAAGCCTATTCCAGAGCTTAACAACCCTTATGCTTAGAAATTTAATTCTAATATCTAACCCAGATCTCCTTATCACAGATTAAGCTGGTCACTTCTTGTCCTACCTTCAGTGAACATAGAGAACAATTGATCATAGTCCTCTTTATAACAGCCCTTAACATATTTGAAGACTGTTACCAGATTCCCACCTCAGTCTTCTTTTCTCAAGACTACACCTCACCAGTTTTTTCACTTTTCCTCATAGGTCAGGTTTTCTAAACCTTTTATCATTTTTCTTCCTCTCCTCTGAACTCTCTTCAATTTGTCCACGTTTCCTAAAGTGTGGTGCCCGGAATTGGACACTGTTCTCTGACTGAGGCCTCACCCGTGCTGAGTAGACCAGTACAATTACTTACTGTTTCTTACATGCCACACTCTTGTAAATACACCCCAGAATGGTATTAGTTTTTTGTGCAACTGCATCACATTGTTGACTCATATTCAATTTGCGATCCACTCTAAACCCCAGTTCTTTTTCAGCAGTACTACCACCAAGCCAGTTATTCCCCATTCAGGAGATGTGCATTTGATTAGTCTTTCTTAAGTGAATCACTTTGCATTTGTCTTTACTGGATTTCATCTTGTTGAATTCAGACCAGTTCTCCAATTTGCCAAAGTCATTTTGCATTCTAATCCTGTCCTCCAAAGTGCTTACAACCCCTCCCATCTGGGTGCCATCTGCAGATTTTATAAGCATATGCTCCACTCAATTATCCAACTCATGAATGAAAATATTGACTACTACCGGACCCAGGACTGACCCCTGCAGAACTCCATTAGATACACCCTCCCAGCTTACCATTGATAACTACTCCTTGAGCACAGTCTTTCAACCAGTTGTGCACCCACCTTATAGTAATTGCACCCAGACTGCATTTTTCATGAGAACTCCATGGTGGATATTGCTAATTAATCCTATTGTCCTCTAGGTGTTTACAAATTGATTGTTTAATAATTTGAGTGAGTATCTTTCCAGGCATCAAAGTTAGGCTGACTAGCCTACAGTTCCCCGGGTCTCGTTTGTTCCCCTTTTTAAAGATAGGTACTATGTTTTCCCTTCTCCACTGCTCTGGGACTTCACCCATCCTCCAGGAGTTCTCCGGATAATTATTAATGGTTTTGAGAGTGTTTCAGCTAGCTCTTTTAGTCCCTTAGGATGAGTTTCGCCAGGTCCTCCTGACTTGAATACATCTAACTGATGTAAATATTGTTTAACCTTCCCCTCCCCCCCATTTGCGCTTGCATTCCTTCCCCCTTGTTGTTTATTGTGTGTTGAGTATGTCATCACCAGTAACCTTTTTAGTGAAGATTGAAACACACGAGCCACAAAACACCTTCTTGATGTCATCAGTTAGCTCTCCATTCCTGTTAAGTAAGGAACTACACTTTCTTTCATCTTTCTCTTGCTGCTAATATTTGTAAAGAACCTCTTCTTACGGCTTTTTCTGTTCCCTCCTAGGTGTAACTTATTTTGTGCCTTAATCTTTTTGATTTTGTCCCCTACGTGGGTATGCTACTCTTTTGTACTTCTCCTTAGCACTTTGTCCATGTTTCCACTCCTGCCTTTCCTTAGAATAAAGAAATCTGTGATTTCATGATCACTTTCAACCAAATTGTCTTCCGCCTTCAGATTCGCTCCCAATTCCTCCTTGTTGGTCAGAATTAAGTTTAAAATGGCTGGTCCCCCTGGTTACTTCCTCCACAAAATGGTGTCCCCAATACATTCCAAGGGCTTATCAGAAGTTTTGTGTTTTTCTTTATTACTTTTCCAACAAACGTCTGGGTAGTTAAAGTCCCTCATCACTATAGTACACCCGTACCAAGAGATCAATTCTATTTATTATCCTTTTTTACTTTACCCAGAGACTGTCAGTTGGTCTGCCTCTCACCTCCTCCTGGAGCAGAGAACAAGTGAATATATTCTGGCTGTATAATTCAACACCTCCTCCCATTTTACCTTGCCTGTCCCTCCTAAACAAGCTGTACCCCACTATACCAATAGTCCAGTAATGAGACTCATCCCACCAAATTTCTGTGATGCCACCTAGGTAGTAAATTTACTATTGTACTAATCCTTCCAGTTCTTCCTGTTTATTCCCCATCCGCCTTGTATTTATGTAGAGGTATCTGAGATTTTGAGTATATGCCTCTACTGGTTACTCTCTTCTTCCTCCTCTGACCCTACATGTCCCCTCCCCCCAAAAATCTGACCCTCTATTAAGGTGGCTCTTTTTTACGCTTAGCTGTTGGCTTTTGTCCCCTGCCCCTTTTAAACCTAGTTAAAAGCCCTTCTCCCTAGCAGGCTTGTGGGTATGCCTAAGCAATCCTGCAGTGATGTGTAGCAGGCTCTGCATGGCACAACATATTTCTGTCTCTGGTATGCGGGGGTCCGGATGCATAGTTTGCATAAAATGGGGCATATGTAACCACCCAATGACTTGTACCAATCCTGGTGTGCCTACTTAGTTTAATTCAGATAGTTCTATGGGGCATTAACATCTAATTTAGGAAAGCAAGCAGCAGTAGCTGTGACTATGGATAGCTCAGTGGTTTGAGCATTGGCTTCCTAAACCCAGAATTGTGAGTTCAATCCTTAAAGGGCTATTTAGGGATCTGGGGAAGAAAAAAAATCTGTCAGGGACAGTACTTGGTCCTGCTAGTGAAGGCAGGGGACTGGACTTGATGACCTTTCAAGGTCCCTTCCACTTCTATGAGATAGGGATATATTCATTATTCTGCTTTCAGTTCTTCACTAGGCAGGATATCCATATTATACTATATGTTTTGTTTTCACGAAACCTTGTGTTTATCCTTTAATAGTTCAGCAGGACAATAACTGATGTTTCCTGACAGACATCACTTCCACAGATTACATTGCCTTTTGCTTCTGCCATAGAATACTCTGCATCACTTTTGCTTTCCATTTTTCCATCTGCCACAAAGGGTAAAGGATGAGCTCAGAACCTACCTGCAGTGCCATTAACAAAGGGTCCAATGATCAGCGTGTATTTCTCAGTCTCTCCTGCAACTCTGAAGGACGAGAAGGTCGCAAATTCATAGTTGTTGTCAAAATCTCTGAGATCGACACGAAGCTCATTGGGACCTTCAGAAAACAATTTGAAAGCAAAATGTTCAGCACCTTCCATTAGTTTTTATTATTATTATTGATTGTTTTTATTGCAGAAGCCCCTGAAGACTCTAAACACGAATCAGGCTCCATTATGTTGGGACCATTATGATCATCTAGTTTGAATTGCCTCCATCACCCACATCACAGAGTTTCACCCACTGATTCTTGCATCAAGCCAATATCTTCATATTGACCTTTATCAATTCAATAACCTCCCTATTAAAAACCTGCTTCATGTTATGCTTTGCTAAGGTAGTTCAGAATCTATGACCTCATCCAGGCTGTAGCATCCCTTATTGCTGTACTGTGGGCGAACCACCAGAGGACCAAATGCTGCTCCATGAATCATGACTGGAGCCAGCCCAGCTACCACAGCATTATTGGTTTCAATAGCTCTGTGTGGCAGGACTGGGCTGTAAGGAACAGGAAGGCGTGTCTGCAGCAGAAGTGTTACCTATACCGATCGTACAACTCTATACCCTGTAACCATGGCTAAAATGTGGGAACAAATCTTGGTGGAGAAGGTTGTTGTAAGGAAAAGAATGCATCAGTGATGTCTTTACCAAGGGATGTTAGCAGGTGGATATTGTCGTTCCCCAGCCAGAATTCTGACAGCCGGCTGCCAAAACCTCTTTTGTATGAATTCCAGTCACGGAAAAAATCCACAGAGCCATCCACCCGTCTCTGGAACACCTGCAGGGAAACAGGAGGTTCTTAGCTGGGAAATCACACATTGGTTTCCATCCTATGTAGAGCAGGAGACCAGAAACTCTGAGACTGTAAATCATTGGATAAGATTTAACGTGGTCAGATCTATTTCAGCCTCAGGTGATTATCGCAGATGGAGGCTTGTCCCACAGAATCATATTAAATCTTGGCAGCAACAGCACTGGGTTAAAGGATCACATGGTCTGAAATCTACAGCACTGGACTGGCAATCAGGAGGCTGGGTTCTATACCCAGTTCTGCCCCTTGGGCAAGTCACATCACCTCTGCCCTCTGTCCGGCCCTTTGTCTGCATTGTCTATGGGGAGTGTGAGCTGTAACGGACAGGGGCTGTCTCTCAGTGTGTGTGTTCAGCACCCAGCGCAATGGGACCCTGATCGTCATCAGATTCTCTAGGCATGACTGGGATATAAATAAGCACAATGATAAATTGGAAGGTTTAACTGTGAGGTATATACAGGGTTCAAACCCCTCAGCTCCCTAGAATGCTCTCTCCTCTCATACTCAGGGGCTGTGTGAGCAACAGAGCACCTGAGGCACCAGGCCTATAACACAAGAGGAAGGAAGAAGGAGTCTGGGGAGCTATTGAGGAGGCTCTGAGAGCCAGGCAGAGAATAGCCAGGAGAAGGGAAACCTGGTTAACTGTGTCAGACCAGTGACAAATGTCCCCTCAGAGCGGGTCTTTTAGATTCTAAAGCTCTGGGTTCCCTCCATGAAACCCATTGTGTTCACAACCAAGTTATCTCCACAACCAAGGATTAGGGAGGATTAGAAGGGCTCAGGAAGTGTCTCTGTTTTTATTTCAGCTAACCATGGTGAGCTAACAGCTTCAGAGCTTCTGTCCTCATGCTTTTCTGCTAGCTACAACGCACTGGGTAAGGGCCACCTCCCATTTTTGGGACAGAAAACTGTTTGTTGTTCAAGAAAAAATGTCCAATGAGTTTCATTATGCTCGGTTCTTACAATCCATCCTCCACCATCTGTGTCCATGTCACACAGCACGGTCATGGCATTACAATCTTGGGGGTAGATGGTGTACCAGCCACTCATGATTTTCCCTCTAGCTAACAGCTCCTTGCAGTTCTTTGCTCCTGGTTGAAAGAGGAATTGAAATATGTAAATTGGTTGTATAACTCTCCTTGGAGCAGGGATTCATAGGCTGCTTTATGTTGCACTGAGGGCCAAATCAATTGCAGAATCAGGTGACTGGAAAACAATCTTTGAGCCACCATCTTCTCTCCTCCCCACTGTAGTGTTTTGGAATTGGGTAGTATCCCTTTAAATAGTTTGTGGTCCCTCTGTGTTCTATCTTTGGAAACATACCACAGCAGCAGCCTATGTACCCATCGAGGCTTTTCATGCTCTCTGTAGTTAGCAAACCAAATTATTTAGACTCCAATGTGCCAGTGTGGTTGTATGAAGTTTGTTTGCAAGAGGAAAAGACGCAACCACCTGCCCAAGCCCCTGTGTTCTGTGTGAGACCAGCTCAACCTGAACAGAGGATTGGCGCAAAGCATCTTGAAAACTCATGGAAACTGAAATGTGCACCAAGATTTGTACTGGAAGTGCCTATGCAGCATTTTGAAATCTCTCTGTGAGTCAGAGGGGCTTCCAGTCATTATCCCATTCCAGTCATTATCCATTCCTCTCACCCCGAAAAAATATCAGATTCTCACAGGAATACTCACATCAAACAGTTTGCAAGCGAACCCATCGGCTGAAACGTATTTCTACAAAAGATTCACTGGCCAATTGCTAACAGCAAACACCTTCATTTTAAAAGATCCAAGTCTCTTTGCGGATGGTTTGAGAACAGCAAATGGGGTAAATCACAGATGTCTTTTTTTGCAATTTGTCTATCTCTAATGGGTTTTCATGTTTGGGTCTCTGGATGGAATGAGATGGCATTTAGTGGTCATAAGAAACTCTCACCTTTCTTACACTGTATGTCTTCCAGGTCTTCCTCCACTGTTCATGAAAAGAAACACAATAGAAAGTGAAATGGAACCAGAAAATATTTTACTGTCTTTTAAACTATGTAATTGGCCAACAGTGGCAGCTGGGATAGCAAAGTATTAGTTATATTGAAAATGCTCTAGACAGGTTTTTAATTGTGAAAATCCAAGTGCTAATGGATTCACACATATCTCTGATCTGAACCGTTCAGCCTGAACCATCGAGACGACTCTCATTATGTAGCCAACACTATTTTGTAACCCTCTCATGAGGTTCCTACTTGCAGGGCTATAGACTAAATTAATTGCTGGTCAGTAACTAGAAGCAATGCCCACCAAGTCAGGGGAGTTGCATATGCTTACACTAGCTGTGAATTTGACTCAATTTAAAAAAAAAAAGCATTCCAAGTGACAATGGGAGAATATCAGTTAAATAAAGTACTGGTAGAAAAAGGGTCATTCCTCTAACGGGACATATAAATAGGATCCATTTCTTGTGATTCATACTCCCCATTCCCAGTATGTATGAAATGAAAGGAGGGGTAGGAGAAAGAAGCCTTCTCTAGGATACACATCCAGATCTACAGATTTCACTTACATTTCTACTATTCTCTCTCATACCAAAGGTCATCTGGCTAGTGTTGTTTTGGACATTACAACACATGGCTGGCCACTTGTTTTTGTAGGTGGGGCTATTTCTTACAGGAGGATTAATATAGATATTGTGGACACGGTAACTATTGTGGACACGGTAACTATTCAAGAAGCCAGCTTTTTAAGCCACTTAATTGTTAGTGCTGCAAAAATGAAACTGAATGATGTGCTCAGTATAAAGGAGAGTGCAGAGGGTCTCACCAGCTGTTCCAGGGGCTCCCGTAGCTCCCAGGCCTCCTTTATCTCCTAAAAAAAGAACTCAGAATAAAATCCTTGTTTTGCCTGGAGGTCACCTACATAATTCAACATCTCACTACAACAATCGCTTGGGTTTACTTGTGTGGAGGGGCTAGTTCAAGGCCTATGCACCACCAAAGTTGGCGTTTTGTGGCACTTAAGTAATGTATGTTGCCAACTCTCATGATTTTGTCATGAGTCTCATGATAATTACTGTTTTCCTTAAAGCCCAAGCTCCTGGGGTCAAGTGGATATGACATAATTACAGCCGTCAGCCTAAAAAAAAAGATAAGTTTCTAACCCTCAAAGCTATGGCGAAAGTTTCAAAATGTGACCCCAGTGCACCCTAAATACTCAAAAAGGCAAATAAAAAGTACACCAAATCTATTATTTTTACATAATCTCATGATTCTAAAAACAGTCTCCTGATTTTTGATGAACCTGACGTAAATTTTTCAAAGATTTGGGGTTGGCAGTACTGCATTTATCTTATCTTGTCTTCTGCATTGGCTGAAATGAAATAGGCTTAGGCTACGTCTACACTGCAGCTGAGATCTATTTCCTGTGGCTGCACAGGACCTCCTGACATATCAGACATTATAATTAGAGCTGGGTGAAATTTTTCCAGCTAATATTTTATTCACAATTTTGAAATGTTCCAACACCTCATTTTGAAACAACGTTTTGTTTTGTCATTTGGCTATTAAATAAAAACAAAAAAGGGGACACTTCTTGTTTAACCGGAACCAATTTCATTTCAGCTTTTTCGTTTGGCAAGAAGCTGGAAGGAAAAATTGTACAATGAAACGTGGCGGGGGAGGAGGGGGGATTGTTGGTCCCAGTTTCTCTATCAGCATAAATAGCACCAAAAAGTGCCCTGCTCTGCAGTGAGAAG
>QXTE01000070.1:7879362-7892182 GCA_003942145.1 Platysternon megacephalum
GACAGAGACTCTTGGGTTGTTGGACTCAAGAGACTTTAGAGGTGTTGGACTTTTAGGACTTTGGGGTGATCTTTTGGGTTGTTGGACTTAAGACCCGGAGGGGAAAAAGAATACTGCCAACCTTACTTGGGGGTGGGTCTTTTGCTCATGGTTTGTATTATGAATCCTGTTTGTGGTGTGTACCCAATAATATGCCGCATTGTTTCCCTCCTTTATTCAAAGGATTTTGCTACACTCAGACTCCGTGCTTGCGAGAGGGGAAGTATTACCTCTTAGAGGCGCCCGGGGGGTGATATGAAATTGTCCCAGGTCACTGGGTGGGGGCTCGAGCCGGTTTTGCTTTGTGGTATTGAAACGGAACCCCTAGATACTGAACCCGGCCCTTGTTGCTGCCAACTCAGATGGGCAGAAGGGCTACAAAAAGAAATCACTTCAAAGTTCATTTTGATGTACACATCCCTCTGCAGTGTTTGCAACCCGTCTATTGCAGCTTGTGTCAGTTCATGAGAATCTTGTAACGAAATTAACTACAGAGAAACAAAAGCAGAATGAAATGGAGAGGAGAAACAAACAGCTTCCATTCAGTGAAGAAATTGTGCAAAAGTAAAATAATTTAAAAAACAGTTGCTCTTAGAAGCTCAGGTAATACATTTTAAAGAACTAAATATGTTTTTTAACCTAACAGTCCCCTCTCTATATTATACACATTGTGAGACTTAAAATTATTTATAGGGACATCAGTGGAGAAAAATAGGGACACACCTGTCAACTCCATCGAGCTCTATTGATGTGGAAATTTTTGAGGTAAACAAAATGTGGGTGAACATGGTTAATATTACCTGTGACACAGGAACTCTGCCTCCAAATATGGAACATTTGGGCATAAATTGTACATAGCAAATGATTTTCAAAATGATCATGAATGTAAGGAGATGAAACGAGAAAGCACTACTGCTCTGAAGTAATACATTAACTTATGCATAAGATGGCAAAACCTGTATTCAATCCTTATTTAGCAAATGACCCATTTCCTTCAAAGAGACCATTTGCCTGAATGACGTCTGCACAAATTTGACTAAGTCTTGCATAAGGATCCCAGGATTTCATGATGAACTAAAATAAACCTTCAAATGCTGCTGGATTCTCAATGTGAATGTGTTGACATGGAAAGAGTTGTATCGTGGATTTGTGGTAATAGATACACAACAGTTGCGATTTTACAAATAATCATCTTAATTTGGTAAACATGAATTTTAAAAAGCAGAGGGATCTGAAATCATAGGCTCACTCTGAGCTTTGAAGATTGAGATTTTATTTTCCAGAATTTAGGTCATCTGCCTGTGCGGGTCGGTCAGTCGCCAGATTGGAAATGCTTTGGCCCCAATATGCAGAGGAGGTGGGAGCTTTAGACGGAGAGATTCCAGCAGCAGCATAGAGAGGTTAGAAGACAGTAAATGAGCATGAGGGAGAGGAGGTCAAGTCAAATTTTGAAGAATCTCAATGAAGACAAGAGACAACAATTTCACAACATTATTTGCAAAAACTGTGTCCTATTTTTTGAACACCTCTAGTCTGTGATGTGCACTTCTGCAATATAGAGTAATTTCTACAAAGGAATTTTGTACAGAGAAGCTGTTCTTTTTATTATTTAAAAAGCACCATGAGCAGGCAAAGCACTTTATAGACATGTAGGACAACAAACATTCCTGAACAGTTCCCAGTTCCCCAGGGTCCCGGTTGGCAAGAACCACAGTATGAAACGCTGTTGGGAACAGGATTATTTTTCACTCACCTGGGCAGGTGTCCTGAGCCTGACAAACCGCTACTGCTAGACAGAGTAAAGAGAGAAGGGTTTTCCAGGCAGCTCTCCCCATGGCTAGTGCTGGTCTCTGCAACGGCAGCTCCACTTGTCTTCTCGCCACCTTCTCCTCTACTTTAGTATTTCAGTCCCTGTAAGCCTTTTATATGCAATAACGATAGAGCCTAGAGCAAATAAAGCTCTCTGCCTCCGGCATCTCAGCGCCTCCTTCCCACTCTCCACATTCCAGCAGTTTCCACGGAGATGTTTATGCTGCAGCGGTCACAAGTGTAGCTGATTAAATGGTCTGATAGGACATGTTCAGTACTGGACTAGCAGCCGTTGCTTCCCCCGCACAGCAAACGCAGTATCGTGCAAAGATGATTATTGAACGGAGCCAGTTTGAATCGTTGCTCACAAAGTTAATTAATGTGAATGTGTCTTCTGAGAGATTAAAATAGGGTGCCAAATAATGAGCCCACGCTGACTTTCTCCATCCCTTCAAAGCCCCTGTTGGCTTCAGTGGGAACCTTTGGGTGAAGAAGGAGAGCAGGATTGGGTGGATTTACTAGCCAACTGCTCTGTTGTTACTCTATGTCTGACAGTAGCCACAGGAGACCTCGTGTCAGACTGGACCCCACTGTGCTGTGCTGTGCACACCCATAGTAGGAGACAGTAATAGAGGGATAGGTTCCAAGACCAGAAGTGACCATTGTGATCATCTAGTCTGACCTCCTGTATAACACAGGCCACAGCACGTCCCCAAAATAACTCCTAGGGCAGAGCTTTTAGAAAAACATCCAATCTAGATTTTAAAATGGTCAGTGATGGAGAATCCACCATGATCCTTGGGAAATGGCTCCAGTGGTTAATCCGCTCACTGTTAAATATTTACAACTTTATTTCCAGTCTGAATGTGTCTGCCCCAAAGACCTTATAACCTAAATAGCCAAGACAAATGAAGGGTGGGAGAAAAGAATTATTATCCCTATTTTTGCAGTGCTCTGTGTGCCTGTGTCATAGAAATGATAAATAATAATGATGCATGCCCAGGCCATATCTGCTGATATACCACTGCTGCATTTTTCTATATGTACATGTGATTTTTCAGTGATTGCTGCACGGCGGACGCTCCTGATGGCAGATCACTGCCGAGGTTCATTTCTTTATGTGCATGTGTGTTTGCATGATTCCAGTCTGTACAGCAAGAAGGCAGATGCTGTTCTGCCTGTGTGCAAAGGACATTTCCTCTCTTTACAACGTGGTATTGTAATTGGAATCAGAGACCCAAAGCTGCAAAAGAGACTATTGGAAGATATGGTTCTTCTTTGAGTGATTGCTCATTTTGATTCCAATTAGGTGTGTGCGCGCCGTGTGCACAGTCTTCGGAAGGTTTTTCCCCTAGCAACCCTCGTCGCATCGGCTGTGGAGCCCCCTGGAGTGGCGCCTTCATGGCGGTGAATATATGCCCCTGCCAACCTGCCACCTCTTCAGTTCCTTCTTACCGCCAGTGATGGTCGTTGGAGCTGTGGTCACTCAGCTCAGCAAGTGCTTCCTCGAATATTTGTACTTAGCTCTCTGTAAATAGTTATTTAGTTAGTAAGTTAGTTTAGTTAGTTTGTTAGCTAGGAGTGGGGGGGTTTCCCCTCTCTAATTTGTCTCCTCTGAGGTCTGGGCCCTGCCTCGATCCCAAGGGTTCAAACTCTGCGGAACCTGCCACAAGCCCATGCCAACGAGCGATCCCCACGATTCTTGTCTCAAGTGTCTGGGGGGGGAGAGGGGGAGGGGAGGGCCTACCAAGCAGATCGGTGCAAGATTTGTAAAGAGTTCCACCTGAGGATTAAGAAAGAAGGGACTTCAGGCTGAAGCAGAACCTGATGGAAGCAGCCCTCCATCCCCAGCCGGCTCCGGGCCAACTGGATCCAGCACCGAGCACCTCTCTGCGGAGCGCTACAGCCTCCGTGCAAGAAACGGTGCCAAGGAAGGACTCTGGTCATAGAGACCCTCAGCACCGACACTTCCCGGCGCCGAAGCTCGCGGAGGCAGCACGGCGCTGCTTGCGCTCCCCAGTGCCGCATGAGCGGTACCAGAAGGTGGACAGAGGGCGCTCGCCTGCACCAAGAGCGGCAGGGTCAGACAGTGCCACTGGGGTGCGTCCTGCGCAGGAGCACCTGGTGCTGATTTCACAGGAGCCAGCACTGTCGACTTCGGTCCTGCCAGGGGAGCGACGAGTCCGGTGCTGTTGGACTGTCCTCACTGAGCGTGCCAGGTGGAGGAGCTAGGACTCTCTCCCATCCCGGACACTTTCGAGGCGGCGAGGGACTTGATTGCCATGACAGCTCCACAGTCCCCCGTCAGCCGGGATAGACCTCGGGGGCAGCAACGCGCGGCACCGTCCAGAGGCAAGCCTGCAATGATGAGGCGCCAGTCACCATCTGCGCGGCCCTGCTCTCCACGGCACCGGTCTCCAGCACCGTCCGCCTGGCACCGGTCCCCGGGACCACCACTGCAGCACCCTATATGGCACCTTCCCAGCAGCGCCACCATGGTCTTCGCACTCAAGATCCTGATCATCGGACTCTGAGGCGGAGTCCTATTACTCGAGGCGCAGCCAGCACCGATCAGACCGCTGCAGATATAGACAGGACGTAAGGATTGTGCCATGGCAAGCGCAGAGGCAAGGGCCCGAGCAATGGCCATTCTGGACTCCGTGGGCCTACCACCAAGCCCAGGGCATGCTCTCCAGGGGTTCCCACTCGGTGGTGTCGGAAGCCAGGGGCGGCTCTAGCTTTTTTGCCGTCCCAAGCACGGCAGGCAGGCTTGCCTGCGGGAGGTCCCTGGTCCTGCAGATTCGGCAGCATGCCTGCGGGAGGTCCGCCGGTCCCGCGGCTTCGGCGTACCCGCCACCCAATTGCCGCCAAATCCGCGGGACCGGCGGACCTCCCGCAGGCAAGCCGCCAAAGGCTGCCTGACTGCCGCCCTCGCAGGGACCGGCAGAGCACCCCCCGCGGCTTGCCGCCCCAGGCACGCGCTTGGAGCGCTGGTGCCTGGAGCCGCCGCTGTCGGAAGCACAGAGGCCTCCACCAGCCATGGACCGTCCCACCCCTCGGGGCTCCGAAATAGCATCAGTGCATGGTGCGGAGCCACGTCCAGATCCTGGGCCTACCACCAGCACCAAGGAGCATGGCACTGAGCAGGACGAGTCCAGAGGGCCAGGAGAGCCCGGTGCCTCCTCTGACCTCATTGTCGTCCTCTCTGGACAAATCGGTGGCGGTGTCTTCCTCCTCTGGGCCCCCCCTATTAACAATAGAGCACACCAGGGCCTTCTGCATAGGGTAGTTCACAACATGGGGCTTCAGGCTGAAGAGGTAGTCGAGTTATAAGACCCGACTTTCTAACCCCGGAGGGGTCTTGGGTGGCTTTGCCCATCAACAAGACTATTCAGGATACTACAAAAACCCTGTAGCAAACCCCTCCCTCCATTCTCCCTACACAGAAGGGGTTGGAGAGGAAGTATTTCGTCCCCTCTAAGGGGTGCGAGTACTTATTTACTCACTCACAGCCCTGTTCGCTTGTTGTGGACGCAGTGAATGAAAGAGAGGCGGGGGCAGCAAGGGCCAATTCCGATGTCTGGAAGGTTTACTCGACTGAAGGGCTCCAGCTCAGGCAATCCTGAGCAGATACATTTCAACTCATGGAACTCCATGTTGAAATTCAAGGAGTTGGTTCCACCTGAATCCAAGGCAGAGTTTGGGGCCATAGTGGACGAGGGAAAGACAGTGGCACGGACCTCTTTACGGGCCTCGCTGGATGCTGCGGATTTAGCTGCGTGAACCTTGTCCTCAGGCATAGCCACAAGGAGGAGTTCATGGCTCCAAGCATCCGGCCTTCCTCCTGAAGTACAACAAACAATTCAGGACTGGCCTTTTGATGGCACGGGCCTTTTTGCGGAGCAAACAGACTCCAGGCTTGACACCCTAAAAGATTCACAGGCTACATTAAAGTCACTGGGCCTACATACCCCTGCAACCCAGCGAAAACATTTTAAACCTCAGCCTCCGCAGAGCTTCTACCCTCCCCGGCCCAGGCAGGACTTCTCAAGGAAGCGGAGCAGGAATGGCAGGCGTAAGCCTCTCCATCCTCCACCCAGCCAAGGCCAGGGCTCGGCGAGGCAGTCATCAGGCTCTAAGCAGGCCTTTTGAAGGTGCGCCTGTGGGCAATGCACCAGTTTCATTACCGGATCCTTCTCCCTGTTTTCTGAATCGTCTGTCCCACTTTTACTATGCTTGGTCCCAGATAACTTCGGACCGCTAGGTCCTTTGCACGGTAGAAGTGGGATATTCTCTCCAATTCTGCTCCTCCCCTCCCACCCACCCCCCTTCCCCATGCCTCTTCAGGGGCCCTTCTCATGAGCATCTCCTCATGCAGGAGGTCCAAACGCTCCTCGCAGTGGGAGCAGTGGAGGAGGTTCCTCAGGAGCTATGGGGCAAAGGGTTCTATTCCCGTTACTTCCTAATCCTCAAAGCCAAAGGGTGTCTCAGACCCATCCTCGATCTGCGAGGCCTCAACAGACTCATAAAAAAGTTGAGGTTCCACATGGTCTCTCTAAATGCAATCATTCCGTCTCTGGATCTGGGAGACTGGTACTCCGCCCTCAACCTCAAGGACGCGTACGTCCACATAGCTATCATTCCAGCTCACAGGCGTTTTCTCAACCGCAACCATTTCCAATTTACAGTCCTCCCCTTTGGTCTGTCAGCGGCCCCTCGAGTGTTTACCAAACGCCTGGCAGTCGTAGCCGCCTTCCTATAATGGAGGCAGGTGCAGCAATTCCCGTACCTTGACGACTGGCTGCTCAGGGGACAATCCAGGGAGCAAGTGGAGCCCCAGGTCAGCTTCGTAAGATCCACCTTCGACGGCTGGGTCTCCTTCTCAACAAGCACAAATCAACTCTGTCCCCTACACGGAGAATAGAGTTTATCGAAGCAGTATTGGACTCAGGTCAGGCCAGGGCATCCCTGCCGGAATCTCGGTTTCGGACAATGACAGACATCATACAAAGCTTCAAGCGGTACCCCACCACCACAGCAAGGAACTGCTTGAAGCTCCTCAGCCACATGGCAGCATGTACATATGTGGTACAGCATGCGAGGCAGAGGCTCAGGCTTCCCTAGGCCTGGCTGGCATCAGCCTATCGGCCAGGGCGTGACAGTCTGGACAAGGTGGTCACCCTCCCGGCGCCAGTTCTCGAGTCGTTCGACTGGTGGCTCAGCCCACAGACAGTATGTGCTGGACTCCCCTTCACAAAGCCCCAGCCCTCCCTATCCCTGGTGACAGATGCATCAGCATTGGGATGGGGTGCTCACCTGGGAGACCTTCAGACCCAAGGTCTCTGGTCACAAGACGAGCTCTCACTCCACATCAACATCCAGGAGCTGAGAATGGTCCACCTGGCATGCCAGACCTTCCAGGCCCACTTGCAAGGGAAATGCGCAGAGGTGATGATGGACAATACAACTGCAATGTTTTATATAAACAAGCAGGGTGGAGCTCGTTCCTCTCCCCTATGTCAGGAAACCCTCAAACTGAGGAACTTCTGCATAGCCCACCGTATTCACCTGGAAGCATCCTACCTCTCAGGTTCCCAGAACAAGTTGGCAGACTATCTCAGCAGATCCTTCCACAATCACGAGTGGTCTATCCGCCCGGACATGGTGCACAGCATTTTCCAAAGGTGGGGAGTTCCCCAAATTGACCTGTTCACCACAAAGAGCAACAGAAAATGCCCCTAGTTCTGTTCCTTCTGGAATCATAGTCCGGACTCCCTTGCGGACATGTTCCTCCTCCCCTGGACGGACCATCGGTTGTATGCATTCCCGCTGTTTCCACTCATCCACAAGGTTCTGCTCAAGATCCAGAGGGACAAGGCTACAGTCATACTGATAGCAGCAGCATGGCCTCACCAGCACTGGTATACCACGCTCAGTGGCGGATTAATAATTTTGCCGCCCCTAGGCCCTGAAATAATTGCCGCCCCTGCCCCCGCCCCACCTCCACCCTTTTCCCCCCCCCATCCCAACCCCTTCCCCAACGTCCCGCCCCAACTCCGCCCCCTCCCTGCCCCTATTGGATCCCTTCCCCAAATCCCCGCCCCAGCCCCGCCACTTCTCCAGCACGCCGCGTTCCCCCTCCTCCCCCCTCCCTCCCTGCCCAGCGAAACAGCTGTTTTGCGGCGCAAGCGCTGGGAGGGAGGGGAGAGAGACAGGAAGCGGCGGCGCTCGCGGAGGAGGCAAGCTGGAGCAGGGGAACTTCTCCGTGGGTGCTCAAATTTGCCGCCGCTGCAAATTTGTCGGCCTAGGCGATAATACGCCGCTGACCACGCTCCTGGAGCTGGTGGTGGACGCTCCAATCTCGTTGCCCCTGCTTCTGGACCTGATCGCCCAAGACCACAACCATCTACATCACCCCAACCTCGAGTCTCTTCACCTCACTGCTTGGAAGCTTCATGGCTAAACCCGATGGAGCTGATGTGCTCAGAGCCCGTTAAGAAGGTCCTGCTGGGCAGCAGGAAATCCTCCACCAGGGCTACCTACCTGGCCAAGTGGGAAAGGTTTGCAATATGGTGTTCTCAAGGTCATGCTCCCCCGATGCAGGTGCCTATACCACTCATCTTAGACTACCTACTGCACTTAAAACATCAGGGCCTCTCAGTATCATCTGTCCAGGTCCATCTGGCTGCCATTTTGGCCTTCCACCCGAGAGCAGCCAGCTGTTCAGTCTTTGCCAACCCGATGGTCAGTCGCTTCCTGAAAGGTCTGGACAGGCTATACCCGCAGGTTAAGCAACCAATCCCGGCATGGGACCTTAACCTGGTCCTTTCCAGGCTAATGGGGCCCCCCCTTAGAACCCCTAGCAACTTGTTCATTGCTCTGCCTATCATGGAAGGTGGCTTTTCTAGTTGCAATAACATCAGGAAGGAGAGTGTCTGAGCCTTAACCTCTGATCTCCTTATACTGTTTTTTATAAGGACAAGGTGCAGCTTAGGCCTCATCCAGTCTTTCTTCCAAAGGTTGTCTCCCAATTCCATGCCAATCAGGACATTTTTCTACCAGTCTTTTACCCTAAGTCTCATATGGATGCTCATGAGCAAAGGCTGCACTCATTGGACATTCAGCGAGCTCTGGCTTTTTACACAATGCACAAAGCCATTCCATAAGTTCAACCAGTTGTTTGTGGCAGTTGTGGATAGAATGAAAGGCCTTCCGGTGTCGTCACAGACAATTTCATGGTGGATCATGTCCTGTATCTGGGCATGCTATGATCTGGAAAAAGTTCCGGCCCCTACACTAATGGCACATTCTACAAGAGCACAGGCCTCCTCAGCAGCGTTCCTGGCCCAGGTCCCGATCCAGGAGATCTGCAGGGCGGCGATGTGGTCCTCGGTTCACGCTTTCACCTCTCATTATACTATTACCCAGCACGCCAGGGACGATGCAGCGTTCGGCAGAGCGGTGACTCAATCGGCGATGCCACAAGTTCTGACCCCACCTCCTAGTTAGGGCTTGGGAGTCACCTAATTGGAATCAACACGAGCAAGCACTTGAAGAAGAAAAAATGGTTACTCACCTTCTTGTAACTGTTGTTCTTCGAGATGTGTTGCTCATATCCATTCCAAACCCGCTCGCCTTCCCCTCTGTCGGAGTATCCGGCAAGGAGGAACTGAAGAGGTGGCGGGTTGGCAGGGGGCACCACAGCCGACCCGACGGGGGCTGCTAGGGGAAAAACCTTCCGACAACTGTGCACGTGGCGCGCACACACCTAACTGGAATGGACACGAGCAACACATCTCGAGGAACAACAGTTACGAGGAGGTGAGTAACCATTTTATCTCACTTTGGATAAAGCAGTAAGACCGTGTCAGGCAACAGAAATCATTCAACAGCATAAAAATAATGGATGGGAAAGAGGACACTGCCACTCTAGATAGAGTGACAAGAGAGACAAAAAACTGGCAAGCAGTCAGGCAGTACAAAACAAAAAACATAGAGAAGTATGAAAAAGGCAAAGCACAAGGGTTTGCAAGGGAAAGCTTCAAGGATTGCTCAAGATGGGGACAAAAAATGACCTCAACATTGCCCAGCTTTTGGTAAGCACTGCAGTATTTGTAGGAAATACAATCATTGTGCCAAAGTCTGCAACCACGTTCAGCAACTGTGGAAGAGGAAGCAAAGCCTGCATGCTTATGCAGTAATCCAGGAAGAGAGCACAGACAACATCTCAGGAGTTCTATCTAGGAGCTGTATCTAAAGAGGAAGGAAGAGATGAATGGACAATTTCCTTAGACACTAATGGGACTCTTATAACCTACAAATTGTGCACTAATGCTCAGGCAAATGTTCTTTCAGATATTAGTGTTAAAAGTTTGAAAAAAAATAGGGAACGTGGTTAGCAAACAGGTTAAACTGAAAGCTTGTAATGGGGGAAACTCATTCCTACGTGTGTACTAGCAGTGACAATAAAAGATCAAACGGAGCTGATAAACTTTGAGATAGTGCAAGGGAATAAAGCAGGTACATTGGATTTAAAAACATGCCCAGCCCTTGGGCTGATACAAAGAGTGCACGTGGGAGAGGAAGTAAGGGACACATTGTCCAGAACATTTGATAAAACTGTAATAGAAACAGCGGTGGAGTCAGACATGTGAGACTGATACAAACAAATTGTCCAGCCTCAGACAGGAAGTGGAAAGAATTTTCTCGGGCTACAGCTAATGGTGAGACTTTACAGAGGGTATTAAGGCTATTACTGCAGGGTGGCCAGGACATTACATACCATGTCCCTATTTACAGTTTAAAGCAGAACTATCTGTTATTGATGGCATGTTGTTTAGAGAAACAACAAGGCGTCCGGTGGCACCTTAAAGACTAACAGATTTATTTGGGCATAAGCTTTTTTGGGTAAAAAACTTCACTTTTTACCTCACTTTTTCGTGAGGTTTTTTTACCCACGAAAGCTTATGCCCAAATAAATCTGTTAGTCTTTAAGGTGCCACCAGACTTCTTGTTGTTTTTGTGGATACAGACTAACACGGCTACCCCCTGATACTTGACACCATGTTGTTTAGAGGAAATAGGAGAGTAGTGCCTAAGATGTTACAAGCTGACATGCTCACTAGTATACAGGAAGGGTACTTGGGTATGGCAAAATGTAAATACAGAGCCAGAGAGAGACTGTATTGGCCACAAATGAACAATGAGAGCGAAAACTCTTAAAATGTGCTAAACGTGTCAAAAATACCAACTAAACAGAAAAAAGAGCCTATGTTTTTTCACAATGAACAGTTAAGAGCATGGTATGAAATTGGCATGGGTTTATTTACCTATGTTGGTAAAAACAACGTTTTGATGGTGGATTGTTATTCTCATTGGCTTCAGTGGGAATGCTGGTGTTAATGCGGTGATCTTCTGACTTGATGTGAAGGATCTTCCGGAGGCGTCGTTGGTGGTACCTCTCCAGACCCTTGAGTTGCTGTCATAGAATCATAGAATATCAGGGTTGGAAGGGACCTCAGGAGGTATCTAGTCNAGTGTACAGGAAGGGTACTTGGGTATGGCAAAATGTAAATACAGAGCCAGAGAGAGACTGTATTGGCCACAAATGAACAATGAGAGAGAAAACTGTTAAAATGTGTAGAACATGTCCAAAATACCAACTAAACAGAAAAAAGAGCCTAGGTTGATAAACAATGAACAGTTAAGAGCATGGTCTGAAGTTGGTGTGGATTTATTTACCTATGCTGGTAAAAACTATGTTTTGATGGTAGATTGTTATTCATTATCCAGAGGTTCTTTGATGAGAAAATACCACATCAAAACATGTAATGTGCATGAAATCCATATTTTCCAGGCATGGACTGCCTGAAGATCTCATGTCTGGTAACTGTACACAGTTTGATGGACATGAATTTAAATACTTGGGAAGAGAGTATGGGTTTAAGCATGTAACTTTGAGTCCCAGGTATCCTCAGTTCAATGGTCTTGTAGAGAATGGTGTGAAAATTGTTAAAACAGCTTTTGAGAAAGGCCACTGCCATGGGTACAGATCCATATTTGGCTATTCTGAACTATAAAGCAGCACCAATTAATCATGGATTGTCACCTGCAGAGAGGCTGTTTGGCAGGAAGCTGAGAACAAGACGCTCTAACTCAGTAGTGATTCCTACTGGCAATACTGACTTAGATGCCCATCTATAAAAAGGGAAATAAGGACAACACCAGGGAATTACAGACCAGTCAGCTTAACTTCAGTACCCGAAAAGATAATAACCTGGAGCAAATAATTAAGCAATCAATTTGCAAACACCTAGATGCTAATAAGATGATATGTAACAGTCAGCAAGGATTTGTCAAGAACAAATTGTGTCAAAGCTACCTAATAGCTTTCTTTGACAGGGTAACAAGACTTATGAGTGGGGGGAAGCTGTAGATGTGGTGTATCTTGACTTTAGTAAGGCTTTTGATACTGTCTTGCATGACCTTCTCATAAACAAACCAGGGAAATACTGCCTAGATGGAGCTACTAGAAGGTGGGTGCATAACTGGTTGGAAAACCGTTCCCAGAGAGTAGTTATCAGTGGTTCACAGTGAAGGACATATCCACAGGGATCGGTTCTGGGTCTAGTTCTGTGTACACTTATAAAATTTGCGGATGATACCAAGCTGGGATGGGTTGCAAGTGCTTTGGAGGATAGGATTAAAATTCAAAATGATCTGGACAAACTGGAGAAATGATCTGAAGTCAATTGGATGAAATTCCATAAGGACAAATGCAAAGCACTCCACTTAGGCCTGGTCTACTCTATGATTTTAGGTCGAATTTAGCAGCGTTAAATCGAATTAACCCTGCACCCATCCACACAACGAAGTCATTTACTTCGATATAAAGGGCTCTTAAAATCGATTTCTGTATAGAATCATAGAATCATAGAACTTAAGATCAGAAGGGACCATTATGATCATCTAG
>QXTE01000070.1:7895767-7925656 GCA_003942145.1 Platysternon megacephalum
GGAACTATGGGATAGCTATGGGATAGCTACCCACAGTGCAACGCTCCGGAATTCGACGCTAGTCTCGGTACATGGACGCGCACCGCCGAATTAATCTGCTTAGTGTGGCCGCACGCACTCGACTTTATACAATCGGTTGCCAAAAATCGAATTCTGTAAATTCGGAGTAATCCCGTAGTGTAGACATACCCTTAGGAAGGAACAATCAGTTGCACACATACAAAATGGGAAATGACTGCCTAGGAAGGAGTACAGCGGAACGGGATCTGGGGGTCATAGTAGATCACAGGCTAAATATGAGTCAACAGTATAACACTGTTGTAAAGAAAGCAAACATCATTCTGAGAGGTATTAGCAGGAGTGTTGTAAGCAAGACACAAGAAGTAATTCTTCCACTCTACTCTGTGCTGATTAGGCCTCAACCGGAGTATTGTGTCCAGTTCTGGGAGCCACTTTTCAGGAAAGATGTGGACAAATTGGAGAAAGTCCAGGGAAGAGCAACAAAAATTATTAAAGGTCTAGAAAACATGATCTATGAGGGAAGATTGAAAGAATTGGGCTTGTTTAGTCTGGAGACGAGAAGACTGAGCGGGGACATGATAACAGTTTTCAAGTACATAAAAGGTTGAGGAGGGAGACATTTTTTTGTCCTTAACCTCTGAGGCTCGGACAAGAAGCAATGGGCTTAAATTGCAGCATGGGCAGTTTAGGTTGGACATTAGGAAAAACTTCCTAACGGTCAGGGTGGTTAAGCACGGGAATAAATTGCTGGGAGAGGATGTAGAATCTCCATCATTGGAGATTTTTAAGAGCAGGTTGGACAAACACCTGTCAGGGATGGTCTAGATAATACTTAGTCCTGCCTTGAGTGCAGGGGACTGGACCAGATTATCTCTCAAGGTCCCTTCCAGTCCTACGATGCCATGATTCTATGTGTATAACCAATGTCAGTGTAAACAAAAGATATATTATGACGGAGAGTCCAGTGTGTTGGCGCTTTTGAAGCCTAGAGATGCTGTGGGGATTCATGATGGTACTTGCTGGGCACCGAGGGCAGTAGAGACTCGTGAGGTCACCCCACAATCTTATGATGTACAGACTCCTGAGGGACATACGATTTGGAGGAACAGGCGTCGTCTGCAACTGCATCTTCTTTATTGAGGAAGGCCAGAGCTCAACAATTCACCGGGGACACCTGCCCGCCAATCGGGAAGCTGCCCACAGCACAGCCAGTGATGCTAACTTGCTCTCGAGCTCCAGTTTCACTGCCCCAACCAGCCTGAAGGCACTGTAGTTGTGGGTTTTAATGTGCTGTTGTAACACAGGTTGGGAAGCCATTTAGTCACCATCCCTAAGTCTTTCTCCTGCTCCCCTCCCCTTCCCTCTCTTAGCTGCCCCTTTTCCTGTTCCAGGAAACAAACAAATGACATCCTTAGGAGGGTCTGATTAGTTATTTATCCAAGAGGCCTTGTGGTGTTAGCCATCTGCACATCCGGCCACTAGGTGGAGTCACCAATCATCAGGGACCCAGGGCTCTTTGGTCCCAAAGGGGGATCATCGATTACTCAAGGAGGGAGCCTCCACCAACTTTAGTGATCAGGGGTGCACCAGAAGGGGGCTACAGCAAAATAAATCCCGAGTAACTCGCTGCAGTCAGGGGTCAATCCTTGGGTGCACCAGTTTTCACCATCGTGATGGTGTTATGGGAGCACAATGGAATCCCATTAGCTTATCACTGAGCCTACTGAGGCATCACGCTGTGCCTAAGTACTCCTCCAGTGCAGACTCTGCAGTCCAGAGCAGATTTCTGCCTCTCGTGTGTGGGAGTTAGGATGTGCAGTTTGCATAAAAGTGGGCATGTCCACCCACTCAGTGACGTGTACCAATCCTGATGTTCCTGCTTCAAATAATTCAGATGTTTCTCAAGGCCATTAAGATCTAATTTAGGAAAACAATCAGCAGTAGGTTTCAGAGGGGTAGCTGTGTTAGTCTGTATCAGCAAAAAGAACGAGGAGTACTTGTGGCACCTTAGAGACTAACAAATTTATTTGGGCATAAGCTTTCATGGGCTAAAACCCACTTCATCAGATGCATGCAGTGGAAAATACAGTAGGAAGATATATATATAAAGAGAACATGAAAAGATGGGGGTTGCCATACCAACTCTAACGAGACAAATCAATTCAGGTGGGCTATCAGCAGGAGAAAAAAAACTTTTGTAGTGGTAATCAGGATGGCCCATTTCAAACAGTTGACGAGAAGGTGTGAGTAACAGTAGGGGGGAAAATTAGGATGGGGAAATAGTTTTTAGTTTGTGTGATGACCCATCCACTCCCAGTCTTTATTCAAGCCTAATTTGATGGTCTCCAATTTGCAAATTAATTCCAGTTCTGCAGTTTCTTGTTGGAGTCTGTTTCTGAAGTATTTTTGTTGAAGAATTGCCACTTTTAGGTCTATAATTGAGTGTCCAGGGAGGTTGAAGTGTTCTCCGACTGGTTCTTGAATGTTATAATTCTTGACGTCTGATTTGTGTCCATTTATTCTTTTGCGTAGAGACTGTCCGGTTTGGCCAATGTACATGGCAGAGGGGCTATTTCCCCATGCTAATTTTTCCCCCTACTGTTACTCAGACCTTCTTGTTAACTGTTTGAAATGGGCCATCCTGATTATCACTACAAACGTTTTTTTTCTCCTGCTGATAATAACCCACCTTAATTGATTTGTCTTGTTAGAGTCGGTATGGCAACCCCCATCTTTTCATGTTCTCTGTGTATATATATCTTCCTACTGTATTTTCCACTCCATGCATCTGTTGAAGTGGGTTTTAGCCCATGAAAGCTTATGCCCAAATAAATTTGTGAGTCTCTACGGTGCCACAAGTAATCAGCAGTAGCTGTACCTATCTGTGCTTTCAGTCGCTTCACTTGGCAGGATATCCAAATTACACCATAGCTGACTCTGTGCTCCTGCAATAATGCCACAGGAGCAGAATAAATAGTATTTCTTGAAAGAGAGAGCTCACTTCCATTGATTATATCACCTTTCACTTATTCAATCAGCCTCTGCATACAGACGCATGGCAAAGGGTAATTACTCCAGTAGCCCGTCATGAGACTCCTGGTGTATGAAAGGGACAGTACTCAATAGAAATTTCATGTTGTAATTGACGTGAGATGTATTTGGCTTCTGCCATAGAATATTCTACATCTCTTTGCCTTGCCATGTTTTTCCTCTGCCATAATGGGTACAACAGGAGCTTCCCAGAACCCACCCACAATGCTGGCAACAAGGGCTTCATGGATCACCTTGTATTTCTCACTGTGCCCTGCAGTTTTGAATGAGGTGTACCTGGCAAATTACGAGTTGTTGTCAAAAATCTAAGCGTTAGACCCAAAGCTCGTTGGTTTCTTTTGAAAATAATCTGAAAGCAAAATATGCAGCATCTCCCATTATCATTTATTACTCGTATTGATTGAGGGCTTCTGTAATATAAACAGAGGCCCCGCTTAGGAATCAGGCCCCATTATGCCAGACACTGTCCACACCTCTGTGACCCTAAGCACCCCTGTATTCACACCCTACTCACGACAGTGATAATCATTGTACAAAGTGTGCCCTGTGAGGTGTCATTTAAAAACTAATAACTTGCTAGTCAACAATAACATGGTAAAATGTAGGCAGCAACATTATAAGTAAAGTTATTAATTGCCCCGTGTGATGTAACTAGAACATATTCAAAACCACATGGACATCCCTAGGTAAAGATGTGAAATAGGTTTGTCCTAAACAAAGGGCTGGGGGTTTGCCTCAATTTACATGTAAGCAATAACACAGGCGCTGACTTTTGTTTTTGCCGGTGGGTGCTTTCCACCTTCTATGTTTAACCTATGTCCCATTGTTATTCTGGTTTCACTGTGCACCATGTACGTGCTCCTGCCACCTACTGGGGGCTCAGGGAAACAAACATGGAGCTTCCTTCACCACCAGACGCCTTCCTCACAGCTTGAATAAACTTTACTTTGAAGAGTAACCTTCAACTGAATCCATTTAAAAGATTCACTGGTCTATAAAGACAGGAGCCCTGAACCTCAAGCGATAAGCAATTGAACCAACTGTTTGCTTGTATACAATGTCACTGTATTATGAAAGTGTATAGAGTACAGTCTTCTCTGAAAGCTAATGGCACACCGGTGGTTAATATCGTTGTGAAATGTCTGATAACATTATATGAGGAAATATGGATACATAGTGATACTAGGATCAGGAAGTGCCTATATTTTTTTCAGCTAATCAGGCTGAGCAAACAGCTCCTTGTTTGAGTTTCTGTTTTCATATTTATTTCCAAACTGCAACCCACTGGCTAAGGAGCATCTCTCTTTGTTGGGACAGAAACCTATTGTGCAAGAAGAAAAGTGTCTGAAGAGCTTCATTATGCTCCGTTCTTACAATCCATCCTCCACCTTGTGTGTCCATGTCACACAGCACGGTCAGTGTTACAGCCACGGGGGTAGAGGAGGTGCCCTCTGGCTAGTAATAGCTCCTTGCAATTCTTTGCTCCCGGATGAATGAAGAATTGAAACAGGGAAATTAGTTCTACAACTGTCCTGAGCGCAGGCACTCATTGGCTACTGTACATTACAGGAATCAGCCACAGGTTCAGGTAAGTGGAAATATGTCGTTGAGCTACCCTCTCCTCCCCCCCACCCCCTTGAAATAGCGTGTGAGCCCTCTGGTGTTTCTGTGTTTAGAAACCTACCAGAGCACCAGCGTATGGCTCTAGCTAGGCCTCACATGTTGTGAACAGTTAGCAAACACAGTCATTTCGACTCCATTGGGCACGTGCAGCTCCTTCATATCCAATTTGAGGGGTAAAGAATAAAAGACACTACATCCCGTTCAGCCCTGTGTGTTCTGTGCAAGAACATTTCAGCCAGAGCCGAGGGTCTGGCTCAACGTGACCTGAGTACTCATGGATCGGAAAATTTTCTTAAAACTTCCAATGTAAGTGTCTGTGCAGCCATCTTGAAATCTCTCTATGAGACAGAAGATCTTCCAGTTAGGGATGAGAAATATCATCACATGATCTGGGTGAGCAATTACACTGAGGGAATAGCAAATGATTACACCTAGACTCGCAGCGAGCAGTTTGCAAGCAAACCTAGCGCTTAATTTGCGCCAGGGCTTGCCAGGGCTGAGCCCCGGCACCGCTGGGCTTGGCCGTTCATGGCCCCGGCACCGCTGGGCTTGGCCGTTCAAGGCCCCGGCACCACTGGGCTTGTCACCTCAGATATGAAAGTAAAAAAATTGCTTGAGCCCTGACACCTCTTTCATTATAAATTAAGCACTGAGCAAACCCATTGGCAGAACTGTAATCCACTAACGATTCACTGGCCAATTGCTCACAGCAAACACGTTCATTTTGAAAACAACAAAGTCTCTTTGGCAATGGACTGAGACCAGGAAACGGGTAAATCACAGATTTATTCTTTGCAAATTGTTTGTCCACCTCTATTATGCTTTTGGGTCTGGGTTCGCTGGACAGAATGAGCTGACATTTAGTGGTACTAAGAAATGCTCACCTTTCTTGCACTGTATATCATCCTTCTCCTCCGCCCCTGGGTATGAAGAGAAACATCATGGAAGTGAAATGAAACCAGAAAAAAATGTGTTTCCTTTTAAACTGCGTAACCATCCCAACAGTGACAGCTGGGATAGCAAAGTATTAGCTATCAAAGGTTTGCAGCTTCGCAAACTACGTTCAGACAACGGCACAAACATCTGTTACCTGAGCCATCCAGTCTGAAGTAGCATGATGCTTCCAAGTGAAAATGGGAGAATATTGGTCAAATGAAGGGTAAAATATCTGTAAAAAGTACTAATAATGCTAAATGGACATTTAAACAGGATCCCACTCCTTGGGATTCAAACACCCCCCTTCCTGCATTTGGGAAGTATAAGGAGGGGTAGGAGAATGTCACATTCTCTGGGGTATCCATCAGATCAATAGATTTCACTTACATTATAAATATTCTCTCTAACAACCAAGGCCATGTGCCTGGAGTTACTGCTGATGGCAGGCGGGGCTATTTCACTCTTCAGGCACAGCCTGGCCGACGGGGACATCGGTGAGCTCGGTCTGGTGTGGAAATGACTCAAAAAAGACGTTTTCTGAGCCCCTTGAATTTTAGCTTTTCAGAAATGAAACTGGAATGATCCTCCCAGGATAAAGGAGAGGGTCTCGCCTATTGTTTCAGGGGCTCCAGGGGCTCCTTTCTCTCCTAGAAGAATACACAATAAAATCCTCGTTTTGCTTAGAGAGCATCTCCCTGATCCAAGTTCTCACTTCAGCACCCACTTGGGCTTTAACTGGGCAGGGAGCTAGAGCAAGGCCGATGCACCAATTACTTTCCACTCAACGCACCAAAGAGGAGCTTAAGGAACGCACTTACCTTGTCTTGCCGTCTGCACTGGCTGAGTTTCCCCCTTAGTGCTAATCCTGGACGGCTGCAAGAAAAACACTCACTCAAATTGCCTACATTCCTCCATTGATTAAGTACCAACAACAATTCCACAGATTCATGCATATGGCAAAGAAAACATATTATGCAGTATGGATCCAGTGTTCCTAAGCTAAATGGTTAAATCTGTGTTTGTTTGTACCGTGCCTAGCACAAGGGGACCCTGACCCATAACTGGGGACTGCAGGCACTGCAGTGATACAAATTCATAATAAGATTATTTATTCATTTATCTAATAATAATAAAAAATAAAACGTAAGTAATGAGTGAAGCTGTATTAGCCACATGTGATTTGATTCCTGCAGTTATGTCCTTTGACGGACTGGGCACTTGTGAAACAGACATTATAACATGGCCTGGCCTGGCCTTGCCCTCTATAATACCCAGGCCTTCCTATACTTCAGTAGGATTGTGCACTGGAACAGAGAGGAAAGTGTGGCTCCCGGTCCCTCTTTCACCGTGATCAGCACCATAAAGTGCCCTGCTCTGCAGTGAGAAGGAATATCTGAGTTTTCTCACCTTTCAGGCCAGGGGGACCGGCAGTACCACTTTCTTCTTGAATAAAAACTATGACCTGATCAGAGAGGCAGTGATCTCGATAGTGGATCAGAACGGAAGTTCTGTTGTGATAATAAACAACAGGGTTGCGATAATAAACAAGAGGGTTGCACTGGTGAAATTGAGGAGAATTTGGCCCCTCTGTTTTCAAATATATAGTGAAGGGAAGCTTGGAAGCTATGATGGTTTGGATGCCTAGATATTATAGGGATGGGTGCTTTACAAATAGCTCTAATTAATATTTGTTTAAAAATGAAATTCCTGCTATTTATGAGAGAACAAATATGAGAGAATTGATCTGAAATCAACAAAATGGAATTCACTAAAGTCAAGTGCACAGTACTACACTTTGGAATGAAAAATCAAATGCACAACTAAAAAATGGGGGAGAGCTGGCTAGTTGGTAGTGTTACTGAAAAGGATCTGGGGGTTAGAGTGCATCACCAATTGAATAAGAGCCAACAATGTGATGCAGATGCGAAAAAGGTTAATATCATTCTGGGATTTATTAACAGGAGTGTCACTGGAGGTAACTGCCCCACTCTGCTTGGCACTGGGGGGGCCACAGCCAAAGTATTGTGTCCAGTTTGGGGCACCCCACTTTAAGAAAGATGTGGACAAACTGGAAAGAGTCCAGAAGAGACCAACAAAAATGATAAAAAGTTTAGTAAACCTGCCCTACAAGGAAAGTTAAAAACTGGGCATGTTTATTCTTGAGAAAAGAAGACTGAGAGAGAACCTGATTACAGTCTTCAAATATGCTAAGGGCTGTTATAAAGAGGACGGTGATCAACAGTTCTCCATGTCCACTGAAAGCAGGATAGGAGGAAATCAGGTTAATCTGCAGCAAGGAAGATTTAGGTTAGATATTCGGGAAAGCTTTCTACCTAGAAGAATAGTTCAGCACTGGAATAGGCTTCCAAGGGAGGTTGTGGAGGTTTCTAAGAACAGGTTAGACAAATACCTGTCCGGGGTGGTCTCGGTATATTTAGTGCTGCCTCAGTACAGGAAGGTAGTCTAGATGACTTCTCAAGGTCCCTTCCAGCCCTATGTTTCTGTGATTCTATGATCATTTGCCCTTTGGTAGTGAAGGCACGTTGAAGGCAGCTGAATGCAAGGAGTTCCCAGTTCTGCAGGCTCCAGGTTAGCATGAACCATAATATGCAATGCTGTTGTTAACACATTTGTCTCTCACTCACCTGGGCAGGTGTCTTTAGCAGCACAAACCACAGTGGTTATGCAGAGTAAAGCAATGAGCGTTTTCTGGGTAGCTCTCCACATGGCTGGCGCTGGTCTCTGCAATGGCAGCTCTGCTCGTCTTCTCGCCACCTTTTCCTCTGCTTAGCAGTTCAATCTTTGCAAGGCTTTTATATACACTAGTCATGGAGCACTAATCTCTGCCTCTGGTGTCTCAGCGTCTCCTTCCCACTCTCCACATTCCAGCAGTGTCCACTGAGATTTTTATGTTGCAGGCTTCACAACTGTAGCTAATTAAATGGTCTGATAGGAGACCTTCAAATATTTGAGTAGCAGCCATTGCTTCATCCACCTGGCAAATACACTCTCATGCAATGACGATTATTGAACAGAGCCAGTCTTAACCCTTCCACCCCAAGTTAATTCATGTGAATGAGTCTGCTGGAACATTACAATAGGGTCCCAAGTAATGAGCCCAATCTGACCTTCTTCATCACTTCAAGTCCACTGTTGGCTTTGGTGGGAACCTTTGGGTGAAGAGGGAGAACAGGACTGGGTGAATTTAATATGAGACCATAATAACAGCCATATCATGTCAGACCAATGGTCTCAGTATCCTCTCTTCCAAGAGAGGCCAGGGCCAGATGCTTCAGAGGGAGTGAACAGAACAAGGCAATTACTGAGTGATCCCCTGATGTCCAGTCCCAGCTTCTAATACTGAAAGGGTGTAATGTTATTTGCATGGCAGTAGCCCTTGGACGTCTCATCTCAGATTGGAGCCCTATTATGGTAGCCGTTGTGCGTACCCCTACTAGGAGACAGGCCCTACCCCAAAGATATTACAACATAAATAGACAAGTCAAGCGAAGGGTGGGAGAAAGGAAGGATTAGCTCCATTGTTGCAATACAATAGAGCCCTGATCATGGTTAGAGTCTCTTAGTGCTCCTGTCATACCCATGAGTCACAATGAAATCTTTCCTGCGTGTCTTTTCCTCTTTAGTTAGGCTACGTCCAGACTACCCGCCCGGATCGGCGGGTAGAAATCGAATTATCGGGGATCGATGTATCGCGTCTCGTCTGGACGCGATACATCGATCCCCGAACGCGATCCCATCGACTCCGTAACTCCAGCAGGGCGAGCGGAGTTAGCGGAGTCGATGGGGGAGCCGCGGACGTCGATCCCGCGCTGCGAGGACACGAGGTAAGCGCGGGTAATTCGAAATAGGATACTTCGACTTCAGCTACGCTATTCTCGTAGCTGAAGTCGCGTATCTTATTTCGATCCCCGCCCCTAGTGTGGACCAGCCCTTAGACCAGTTGCCTGCCACATGCAAATGGATACTATTTACAGCCCCTTGGAAGCCTGGAAAGAACACAGCCTTGTAATTACCTGCAAAGATAAATGGTGCCTGTGACACTACACCCCATATTCATCATAGTGGTATCATTATAGGGTTAGATTATGACATAGTTATAATGCATCTTGTACAAACTGTGTCTTGTGATGATGTCATATTCAGCATATGATTTGCTGAATATGATTATCCTGTTCGCATGCATGTATCATTTTTTATCTGGAGTTATGAATATTGACTATGTATCTGTATTTCAAATGTGCTTACTCTAGGTAACACCCATAACTAGCCTTTCAGGTACAACAATGAAGAAGCTAGACAGTGCTGATGGTCCATCAGCAAAGACAATGGACCATGGAAGAGTTTAGTCTTCCTGTGAATGCTCCAGACAGCCTATGAGTAATGGCTGCCATGACTCAGCAGGGCATGTTAGGGCATGTGACCAGACCACATGACACTGAACTCCATTTTGGTGCCTGTAGTTTCCCACAAACTGGACTGGGAACCAAGCTTGGAACAAAGGATTCCCGCTATATGGAAAAGCTATATAAGGTGGGAGTGACATCATCTCTTGGCCTCGCTCTCCACACAAGAGAACTCCTGGAAACACCTGAGGAACAAAGACTGAACTCGGGGGAGTGCTGGTCCCAGGCTAAAGGGAGTTCTAGCCTGTGTATGGAAATGTTGTGGACTGCTTGTATCATCAGTCAGGGTCAGGTGTTGCTAATTCAAATCCTATCCATCTAGTATGTTAGACTTAATTTGCATTTTTGTTTATTTGCCAGGTAATCTGCTTTGATCTGTTTGCTATCACTTATAATCACTTAAAATCTATCTTTTTGTAGTTCTGCTAGTGAACGCAGATTTTTCGGGGTCCCTTCCAGTTCTAGGAGATAAAAATATATGGAGATATACCTATTTTATTTAGTTCAATAAACTTGCTTAATGTTTTAATCTAAACCACTGTGCCTTTAAGTAAAGTGTCTGGGGATAATTTCAGCTTGGTTAACACAAGCTTATTGTGCATATCTTTCCCACATCGAGGGGAAAGCAAGCTATATTAATGAGCTTACATTGTACAAATCCCTGTGCAGTGTAAGATGGTATAATTCTGGGTTTACACTCCAGGAGGGGTGCATGGCCGGGTAGCTGGGAAATTGGCTGTTGTCTCCTGCTTGTCTTTGAGTGGCTTAGGTAAAGCACTCAGGCAGCTCAGTTGGCTGTGTGGTGCCACCTGCTGTCGTGTTGAGTGACAACAGGGCCTGAAGAGGCTGGCTGTGTCACCAACAGAGCAGTGTGAGTTAGACCAGACCAGCTGAATGGTTAGGGGGCAAAGTGGTTCCCACAGCTCCCAGACTACACCCAGGGGGTGACAACCTGTCACAGTGACAATTGGTTGCTTGGATCTTATCTATCCTGGGAGAGCAGAGTGTGTTTATCAGGCTATTTTCATAGCTTCCCCAATCAAGTGAAAAAGACAAAATCCAACCTCTTTTTATGCAGCCAATGTTTTACTCTACTGCCACAAAAAGCCAAACAGTCAGTGTATCAGGATTTTCCAGTATTGTGAAACACGTGGTGACAGCTCTGATTGCATCTTATCAACTTAAGGAAATTTGTTTGTTTCATAAGGGGAAATCCCTAGTGAACATTCAGTGGGCAGTGATGTACAGGACAGCAAGACTACACTATCCACACAATACTCCCCAAATGCTTAGACAGAACCAAAGGCCTCACACTGAACAGCTGAAATGTTAATTGGTAAGTTATCCAGAAACAAAGCCCAGCCATGCATTTGCAGTCTAAACGGCTTTTATTTTAGAAGAAGGGAAAATAATAAGAGAAGAAAGAACAAAAGCAAAGTCTCCAGGAGACAGAGCACAGTGTTTGCTTCTGTTCCTTAAAGTCTGCAGCTGAACCGAACACAGAAAGGTAGCTCTCCACAGACTGCAGACACCTAGATATTTAAAGGTGCATTATACAGAAAAACTCCCAATTGTTACCATGTTGCGTACACATTAATTGCATTAAAAGGAAGCTGCTCTCCAAGCGGAACAACATTTGTTTTCTTTCTCACAGTCGGGAAATCACAGCAAGAGATGGACTAAAACTAGGATCACAGAACTGAACAGCTCTGAAATTTGGGGAAGTTCAGATCCAAATCTGAATTTGCAAGCGTGGGCCCATCTCTCATCTTAACCACATTAATATTAATTGTCCCTAAAAAAAAAAAAGCACTTGAGAGAAGAACACAAACAGTCAACTTTTAAAGAACAGATCCAGCCAGGAGAGCAGAAGTCCTGACAGCACACATTCCCTTGATGAAGGGGCGGTAACATCTGCAGTGGCAAGGGAGGACACAGCTATGCAGGGCACAAGCCTGGTTTTTAGACCATTTTAGGATTTCCGTTCCCTGAGTGTCTGGAGATGGATTTGATGGCAGAAGTGACAAGCTTGGTGTCTCAGGAAGAGGAGGGACCCACCCAGTGCTCTCCTCACAACCCTCATCTCTCTCCTTCACCTGTGTACCAGTGGGTGCCTGGGGCAGCTCAGTTAGCCGGAGAGGCGCTGTGCTATCAGTGGTGGCCGCAGGTGGAAATGGATGAGAAACAATCAAGTGAAAAGTAGTGGCTGCAAAAAGAGGTGGGCATCTCCCACCCTCAGGCAGGGGAGACCCTGTCCACAAAAACACAGAACGTGCATTAAAATATATATATATGGAGAAAACCCATCTAAGGGCTTGCCTACATGAACATTGCATTTGCAGCAAGATGGGGTACGAATCTACCTCACAATAGCCTGCCACGCACTAACTATCCGTGTGGCCCCTGCTGATGGACACTAACAGTTCGTTAGTGTGCTTCAACCTACTCCCCTTTCGACGTGCACTAACGAACTGTTAGTGGGTGTCAGGTGAGCGAGGGGTAGGTTCACACCCCAGCGTGCTGTAAACTAAATCTTCACATGGACAAAAATCCTTTGTAGCCTGATCAGAGCTGAATGCTCACCTCAGTGGGAGCAGCCTGCAGCTGTCCTCCAGCTGGGCTAAACCGGCCTAAATTTCATTTCAGAGAACTTATAGGAATAGCCATGACCTTTTCCTGACAACCAGTTTATGCCAGTAGCATGCTTCTCTTGTCTCTCCCGCCAGTAAAACCCATTCAGGTTGGATTGATGACATCCATTGTACCACCAGGCCCCCAGGTAGGCTGTAGCACAGTTGTCTGTGCTCTGATCATTGTCACTGTCCTTGGTTGAAAAGGCCATGCCCTTGTGAAACGATAGAGAATCCCCTGGGGAAAAACACAAATGCCGTTGTTTCCATTCCAAATAAATTTGTGCCACTTATTTAGATGGCTGTACCACTTATTTAGATGGCTAAATGGGAGTGAAGGTCTTTAGCAAACCTGGCCCATAAAATCAACCTCTATTAACTGGTTTTGTTCATTTTTAATCTTTGCTTTCTGAATGCACGTTGAGGGTTATGCTAGGTGAATTATACAAACGGATTGTATGAACAAATTGTCCCGGTGGGTACTGACTGTAGAGTTATCTCACTGTGAAATGTAGGTGCGGATTCAAAGGTTCAGAAAAATAATGCTTTTCTTAACGACATATATTCACCCCATGTTAGCTAGCATTGCTCTATGTAATTTAATTGTAATTTTTTTTCCAGGAAAAAAAGATGTTTTTAATCAAACAATTAGCCTACTTGCTTGAGGGATGTGGGGGGGGGGGGAAATCCCATAATTTTGGGCAGGGAAGTATTTGAGGTTTGAGTATTTTGCTCCCCACTCTCCTAAAATGGAGAACTATCAACCTCCTCATGTGTTGCCAATAGCGAATGATCTACGAATGAGGTTATTGTACTTAAAAATCGCCATCCTTCTCGATATTGCACTGGAAATTGGTGGGAGGGTTGGGGAAAGACTGGTTTACATTGAAGGCATTAGCCTAGATCAGGTAGGTATGACTGTGGCAAACCAGCTCAAACTCTCTACTCCCAATGGGACCCTCCTATAATTTCAGATCCATTATAATTTTATCCGGTTCAGAATTCCTAAAAACAATCTTTAGTTGCCTCCGCAGATGTGCAGCTCTAGAAGATCTGAGAGCAAATATTATAAAGTATAATGGCTGAACAGCAATCCTTTTCTCTAAGTCCATAGATTGCTTGAGGAGACCTCTTAATAATGCAGTGTCTAGGTCTAGAGTTACCAGAGCTTTTACCATTACATTTAATGCAATGATTTAAGGGCACATATTTCCCAAAGAGGCTTTGCCCATGGGGAGTAATTTATTTTGCTTCTGGCAGGGGATACCCTCCATTTCTCTTCACCGTGCAGGATTTCCAGCTGCTATGAACACTAGAGAATAAATCCAGAACCCACCTGCAGTCCCACCAAGAAAGTCTCCAAGGATCAGCTTGTATTTCTCAGTCTCCCCTAATATTTTGAATGACTTGTACTTGGCAAATACACGGTTGTTTTCAAAATCACTGAGATCAATGCGCAGTTCATGGGTTCCTATTACAAAACAATTTGATAATAAAATGGTCAGCAGATTCCATTAAGGTTTTTCAACAGACTTTAGAGCGCTTTGCTGGTGGATCTTGGCCATGGGAGATTCAGGTGCACGTGTACCATGCACAATTGCTTTTAGTAACTGTTTCAATCTGCTAATCCCATTCCTCTCTGGAGTTTATTTATGATAGTTTTTCCTGGCAGGGTTGTAAAGAAACAGATGCCTTTGACAGCACTTCCAACCCTGCTCTGTAGCCCTGTGACTGTGGGGAAGGACTTGGTGGAAAATAATATATAGCATTTTTCTAGGGGCTGATCCAAAGTCCTCTGAAGGCAAGTAAAGACTCCCAGGGACCTTGGATCAAATCCCCAGTGTATTTTATCTGTGTGTTAACATGCTTTGCAAAGCACCATTATCCCCCTTTGCAAATGGGATAACTATTTCTCAGAGAGTGTTCAGTGGCAGAGACAGGACTAGAAGAACCAGGAGTCATGGCTGCCCACCCTCACTCCAGCCAATCAGTCATCTCCAGCAGCAGGTACCACCCTAGGGTCTGTTTCTAAGGGAAGAGGTGGAGTCGGGGTTACTTGAAACAACTGTAAGAAAAAATGCATCAGTGATTTATTCACCAGTTGACGTCAGCAGGTGGATATTGTCATTCCCCAGCCAGAATTCTGACAGCCGACTGCCGAAACCTCTCTTGTACGAATTCCAGTCACGGAAAAAATCCACCAAACCATCCACCCGTTTCTGGAAAACCTGCAGGGAAACGAAAGGGACTTAGCTATCAAATTTCCCATTTTGTTCCCCTTTCCTTAGGACAGGCTCCAATTTACATTGGCCAAATCCACTTCAGTCTTATGTGGCTAAGCACAGCTCTGCTGTCGCCAGAGTGGTGTGGTTTGAATACTTCCCTTAGGTCAAAGGACACAGGGATGCAAAGTGGAAACTGTCCAGCAGTTACGGTTACATTCAGTATGGTCACTGTTTCCACCAGCATGGGTGAGATCGGGCTGCAGTACTAAACTTCTAGTAGGAGAAAATATTAGGGTTGGTTGGGATTTTTAAGAGGGCTCAGTGTCAAACTAATTCTATTCCCACTGATGTCAAGGGGGAAACTCACTTGGACTGCAGCGGGAGCAGACTTAGTCCAATGCGAAGTACTTCTGAAAACCAAGCTATGCAGTTCCAGAGATTCCTTTGGACACAAAGGCCCAGATCCTCAAAGGTATTTAGGCATCAACTCCCATTGAAATTAATGGGAGTTTAGCTCTGAAATACCTTTGAAGATCAGGGCCTAGGTGCACAGAACTACTCATAACTCTTGCCTCCCTTCCTGGCTAGATACATCCCTCCTGAATCACGCAGGCTTATCAGATGCCTGCAATAAGCCATGCCAGCGCGTGATATAGACAGTGGTTTCCAGAAAAGGCGTGGAAGACGCTAAAACAAAATTCTTTTCAGTGTAATTCAAATCTTCAGGCTAAACCCAAGCCAGGCTCAATGGCAGCTTCTGCAGGCACTGACTCTGACAGAGGGCTCTGGGCTGGGAAGTCTAGCAGGAGGAGGAAGCCAAGGCAAAAAGGAACAGCAGCCTCTCCTTCATCAAGGGACCTGAAGCGACCAATGCAGCCCTGAAAGTAGGCAGCACTGCTCCGGGAAATGGGGGTGGGGGCGACCCAGGCAGCACAGCCTTGCTGCCAGCCATAATGGCTTGGATCCTGTGGAGCAATGAAATGTCCTGAGGGAGGGCAGCCCAGGGTGCATCTCCCCAAGGATCCCGGGGTTTAGCTTAGGCAGGGAGATGACCCAGCATGAGGGACTCTGGCCTGACACCAGTAAAACTGGTGGAAGCAATACACAGTGTCTGGCTGGCTGCAATGGGGCAAAGGGTGCTTTATTCTGACTTACAATCCATCCCCCGCCATCCGTGTCCATGTCACACAGCACAGTCATGGCAACACAGTCCCGTGTAAAAATGGTGTACCAGCCGCTCAGAGAATTCCCTTCGCTTAACAGCTGCTTGCAGTCCCGTGCTCCTGGGCAGAAGGGGAATTTAAAAGCAAATGTCTTTCCTGGAGTAAACGGAATTGTTTTCTGATAACTTTGACAGTTTGCTGTTCTGAAGAGTTGGGCTTTGTATATGTGCATGCCTATTGAGAAGTTCACACACCCAGCCAGATTCTGCTTTCAGGTCCCCCGTGCAACCCCATTTATTTCAGTGGGGTTTCACTAGTTTAAATGAGAGCAGAATTTAAGAGTATTTAGTGAAGTCTGGCATGGGTGTTCAAAGGACTGTCAGACAATTGTACTTTGTAAGGAAGTGATTTTTCTGTATCAAATCAAATCTCAATACAAATCAGTTTATCAAATGGAGTCCTGCTGCCTTTGGTAATTACCCCCACCTTACATGGGGATGCCTGCAGTCTGTTAATTTCATTGGGATCAGGTCTAGTAATCCATGTGACTCATCTTTGAAGGTGCAAAGTGTGGGCTGCACTGAATGGGATGAGACTCTTGGAAACACTCACCTTTCCTGCACAGGGCATCGTCCAGCTGCTTCTCACCTGTGCAGGAAAAGAAACACAGTAGAAGTGGATTGAAAGCAGAAAAAATGAGTCCCCCCCCCCCCCCCCCCCCAAACAGCTATTTAATCATACAGAGAGCAATGCATACTTATTTGGGCCAAAACAGACTTTGCTGGGAGAAGGATCAGACCCAAACTAGGAAAATGAATACAAAATAATTTTAAAATAAATATTCGTTCTTCAGCACGGGTGCAAACCCACTAGTGAGTGTTACACGGCCCCCTCTGTAGAGGATAAGAGTCTATGATAGCCCCGGCTGAGGAACTTTAGCTCAAGCTGCATGTGTTCATGAGATCGCCGGGTCGGTCTCTAGCATGTCAGCCAAGGTTATAGCTGAGCAGGTACGTGAGGTGTGTTCATGTCTCCCTGGGAGAATAGACCCATTTACACTGAACGTGTGCAATGGATTGTTGGGACAATGCTAGTAAGTTCCCTTAAACGTTTGTGAGAGTCCCACAGTGATAAATTTAGCACCACATTTCTTGCTGTTTCTTTTTGGACATTTATTTACTTCTTCAACATTTTAAAATACAGCTATAGTCTGAACCCAGTGGCATCCACGCTGACCACTGTAGCCTTGCTGTTTCCTTGGGGGCCCCTGTCTGTATCCACCTGGTCTGAAACTCAGCTCGTAAGCTCTTTGGGGCAGGACCCATCTTTCTGTTCTGCGTTTGTACACTGCCCAGCACCTTGGGGTCCTGGTCCTTGATTAGGGCTCCTAGGTACCACATTAATACAAATATCACCAATAATATAGGCACCCATCCCATGCTCTGGGTGCTTATACCGCAAGTTACAAATCACAGCATAAACGTAGACAAAGGACTGCCCATAAATCTACCCACCTCAGCCCACACCCTCCTTACCAGCCTTAACAAAGAGGAGGGTAAAAGATGGGGTTTGCAGCATGCCCAGAAGGTTAAATCCAGGCTCTGGAGGACCAAGTGGGGAGTAAGTTCCCAAACCAAAGAACCCTTCCAGCAAACGGCCCTCTCATTTATCCTGAGGGAGCTCCGCTGATCTCAGCTGCGGCAGGAAGTCCTGGGGAGAGAGCCCCTCTCACAGGTAACCAGGTCCCAAAACACATAGGGCTTTTTAGATTAAAACCAACACCTTGAATTCCATCTGGAAACCCAGACAAGCCTGCGTGTGGTCAGTCGTGTGAGGTGAGTTACATGTACCCGAGTACAGGAAATTGTAACAACTGTCTACAGTCCCGGCCTCAACAATTCAACTAGTAGCAAAGGCCTCCTACAAGTCCTGATGCCCCAAATGGATTTGCAGATGGAAAAAAAGGGACCACGCCAGAGGTTCCTGGGGAGGAAAAGAAGAGGGTCCTGTCCGTGGTGATGATGAAGGAATCATGGAAAACCCCAAAATACTACACATGATAAACAACTTATCACTGCAAAAACATCACAAGTTCCTACTGTCCTGGGAAGAACTGTGAGCAGCATGTGACAAGCCCATGGAGATGTCAGCATGGGAAGCAGTAACTTGCTACATCTATTACTTGTTTTTTTCTTTATTAATTATTATTATTATTAGTGCCTATAGGCCCCAACTGAGATCAGGCCCTGTGGTGCTAGGTGTCAGGAACCATGGGGCTGAATTCCCTCGGCTGAGCCTGGGGCTAGCTGGTTCAGCCTCCGCCAACAGGTCTTCATTTAAGCTCAGCAGCCGCAGCAGGTTTCTGGCTTCCTCAATGATTATGTAGGCAGCTCTGATCTCTCCTGCTCCAGGCCATCCCCACCTTGCTCACCTTCTGACTCCAGCTCTGACCCTTGGCCTGATTCCTGGGGCCTGTCTCTGGGTCTAACCACTAGCTCAGACTGCCAATGTCCCAGTCCTGACACTAAATGCTGTACACATGTAAGAGACTGTCATTGCCTCAAAGAGGTTACAATTAGGGCTGGCCTGAAATGTTCTGTGAAAACTTTTTTCAGCAGAAAATTGAGTTTTCAACTAAATGAACATTTCCATGGGAAGTGTCTGCTTTTGTCAAAAATTTTCATTGGAAAACCAAAAAACAAAAATGTATGCTCTTTGTTTTTTTGACAAAATGTTAATCGTGCACTGTTTTCCTCCCCAACCACTTTCCTTACAGTCATGGCTAAGACAAAGAGTGTCTGTGTGTGGAAAAAGAGGCTGAAAGAGGCAACAGACTTGCCTAAGATCACACAGCAGGTGGCAGTAGTAGGATTAGAATCCAAGTCCCCTGATTCCCAGCCCAGTGCCTTATTCACTAGACTATGCTCCTCTTTTTGCAAAAGGCCCTTTAAAAGGAAAGGCACCGATTCACAGATTCTGTGTGTTGTAGTTCTAGGATTTGTTGGTTTTTTTCTTTAACCTGGATGAACACATTCCAATCACTTAAATAATTACTTTCCTAAACAAAAGAAACAAACAAGTAATAAGACAGACAAGAGATGCTATAAAGTGATGTCTTAGTATGTTGAAAAGCAGAGTAGATCAGCTGCATAAAGCATGAAATATCCATAATAGGAACAACGCTAAGAATCACTTATTTAAATAATCACGGGGGGGAAAAAACCTCCTTGTCGGAGTTCATAACCCTCACACATGGGAATTCTCTAAGAGCAGAGATGAGGAATTTACAGGCTTGGTCTTTAGGTAGTTATTGCAGATGATGCAAGACGTGGATGGGCACACACTAGCATGGTTATAATGCTCTTCATCATATCATTTGTGCCAGTAATAGCAAGCTCCTTACTGTGCACAGTTAGAAGGATTCCTTGTTATTTAAGTGCTAATGCTTTATAAATTACACTTAATAGTGATTTGAAGAGGAAAAGAAAGGAGATTTTGCCTTTTTTCACTTCTTTGTGATGTCTATGGAAGCCCAAACTTTTGCTTTAGCTCTTGGGGTTTTCTTCTGCTAGCTTTTGACCTTAGAAATAGCATTTTGTGCCTTGTCTTCTCAGTTTTGATGGATGTCTCCCTTGACAATCCAGAGATGTGGACTGGGAGTAAATAACCATTTTTTCAGCCTCTCAATGAAAACATTCAAGCTGACCCAAAACAAAAAACAAAACCAAAAAACTTTGCCAAAAAATTTCATACTGAAAAAGTAAAATTAATTTTGGGTCAAATTAATCTTTTTGTTTCCTTTTATTTTCTTTTTTTTTTTTTGCCTTAAAATATTAAAATTGAAGTGGAATTCAAAGCAGAAACTCATTTTGAACTGAAAAGTCAAAATATTTTGTTTCAAAAATGTCAAAACAAAACATTTTGACTTTTTCCGATTTTGGGGGGAGGGATGGATAGGGTTCAAAATGAAACAATTTGGCAAATTCATCTGCATTTTTTGGTGAAAAAAAGTTTTGTTCAAAAAAAAAAAAACCCACTCACTCCACTCTAGCTATGAGCTCTCTCAGATCTTAACTTAGTTACAAGGATGTTGTCCAAGAGACAAGACCTGGATTTCTCATATGAACATATAGAGGGGGGAGCAGCAAACTGAGAAAGGTTAGACAGCTAGTCTAAAACGTGGGAAAGCTGCAATTAAGTCCCAGCTCTCCTACAAAGTTTGTGTGTTACCGGCCCATCTGTACAAAGGGATAATAGCACTGTTCTACTTCCCGGGGTGTAGTGAGGATATATACATTTTAAAGATCATGATGTGTTGTGGCAGGAAACTCCACAAGTACCTAAGACACAAAGGATAGGGGGAGCAAATCCTTTATTTATCACCATTGTTCTGAGAACAGAGATTCTTACCTATTGTTGCTGAGGCTCCAGGGTCCCCTTTATCTCCTAAAGAAAGACCCTTGCATTATTCAGGGCAAATCTACACTACAAAATTAAGTCAACCTAAGTTACAAGTTACATTGGCATACAGCCATTGCAGTAATTGAAATCCGTTTTACATGTCCATAGGATGCCCCTTGTGTTGGTGGCGTGCGTCCTCACCAGGAGTGCTTGCACTGATTTAACTGCCTGTGGGGGTATTGTGGGATGGTTTCTGAAAGGCAGCAACACGGTGTCTACACTGACACTGCATCGACCTAACTACATCGACTTAAGCGCTATGCATCTCACAGAGGTGGAGTTATTAACTCGGTGTAATGGGCGAGTTACATTGGTAGTTGCACTCCATTTTAGTGTAGACGCTCACAGAGTTAGGTCAACGTAAGCTGCTTTATGACGCTCTAACTCTGTAGTGTAGACCAGGCCTCAGAGAAAACCCCCTGACCTGAGTCATCACATTAGCAGAACCAAGCGAAGGCTCAATTAGGTCATTCATAATGAACTTCTTCTAGATGACTCAGTCTACCCAGGGCTTGAACTGTGACATGCCATGTCCAGGCCAACAGGCGTTCTATTTGTTACACACACATATTTTTTATGACACTTTTGTGACCTTTTTCATTAACTGAAAACAACAAAAACATTCTCAAGAACATTCTTTGCAGTTGTTTTTTTAAAACCAAAAACTTCTTTTTCAGCAAACAAACATATCAATAGCGGTTTTGATTACTTTTTAAAATTCAAAATATTAAAAAAAAAAAATAAAAAAAAATAAAGGAAGAAACACAAGTCTTTAGAACCTCATAAAATGCCAATTTGGGGGGGGGGGGGAATCTAAATTTACTAGTTTTCCACATTTTTATTTTTTAGCCCATTCTACCCAGTGGTGAGGCCAGAGGCGGCCTCCACTGCTCTCCCAGGCCCTGCTAATTTAGGGATCTCACCATCTGAGCTTAGAGCAACTGCTACACTTTCAGGCCAGAAACTAACACGTAATCTTTCTGAGCTGAAATTCCTCTCTCATCATGTGGCATTGGATTTCCCAGTCACGTGCTAAGTAGAAAAAAAAGTTACTACTTTGAACTTTGCACCCATCAGTGTGAACTCAAGAGAGGGGGAGTTAAAGGCAAAATAGCAGTGCCCTGGTCTCTGAGCATGTTAGTCGAGCTGGGATGATTCATGAATCCATGACACAGTTCTGTTTGGGGCGGTATGAAGTATCTCAATATTTTACTGATATGGACACATTCTCCCTGTTGCCAGGAATGGCACAATAAGGACCAGTGCACAGATCAGTGGTAAGATTTATTTGAGTTCCCTCACCTTTCAATCCAGTGCGACCAGCATCTCCCTTTTCTCCTGATGAACAGAGGGAAAGATTTAGCACGAATGTAGCTATAATTGATGGATATTTCATAACTCGGGTTCTCTCAATGATCTCAACCAACAGCAGACTGGATTTACAATGAGACAATCAAATCGTGGTGTGACCTTGCACGCCAGATGTTTTATGGAAATATGCTTATAAGTGTGAATATGATGTAATTGGAAGATGATTTATGCAAAAGGTCTCTTGTAAGGTATCATAACAAAGGTTATAAAGTACTGAATATATTTTTATGCAGGTACCATACCTGTATCTGAAGCTAGAAATATGAACTATAACTCTGAGGTCCTATTGTAATTATGCAAAGTGTGGGTCATTAATGGTGGTTTAGAATCTTGATGACTCCCATTGACTAGGACAATTAATTGTAAATGGTTTATTTACCTGTAAGCCTTCCTGTGTACGTGTGGGCCAACCCAGGAAGAATGGAGACTAGGGGGTCTTACAGTGACATATGACCATGTCACATGATATTGGAATCCATCTTAATCCTTGTACTTTTCCATTGATGAGGCGGGGATGGGTACAAGCACAGACAAAAGATTCCCACCTTCTGCCAAAGCTATAAAAGGAGGTGGACCAGGACAAAAGGGGCTGCCAGGCATGAGAAAACCCCTGCTTACCACCTGAGATGTCTGCTGGATCTAACAAAGACTGTACCAGGGGAAAGGATTTGGTCCAGACTAGGAAGAAGTCTAGTCTGTGAAAGAAGCTTATTGGAACATCTTTGGGGGTGAGATATTACCTGTAATCAGTTTCTTAATGTATTAGGCTTAGACTTGCATGTTTTGTTTTATTTTTCTTTGTGACTTTGATTTGGCTGTTATTACTTGAAACCACTTGAATCCTACTTTTTATACTTAATAAAATCACTTGGATCCCTTGGGAGCTGGGTGTCTGGGTGCTAGAGACAGGTAACCTGCTGAGCTGTTTTTAGTTAAAGTCTGCAGCTTTGGGGGCATGGCCCAGATCCTGGGCCTGTATTGCAGCAGGCTAGCGTGTCTGTCTCAACAAGGCAGGTTTCTGGAGTCCCAAGCTGACAAGGAAAATGGGCTCAGAGGTAATCAGCACATCAGGTGACAGTCCCAAGGGGATCTCTGTGACCGAACCCATCACACCTGGATCCAAATACCCCTAAACCTTGTGAAGTGAAAGGAATGGAAGTTAGATCCAGATCCATATTTTGCAAATGACTCTAAAATCAACCTGGATCTGATCCACTCCCAATGGGGTGTTTAAAGTCTAGTCCTGGTTTTGAATTTTGCAGCTTGAGTCCATCTCTAATTTTGGCAAACATGCATGAAGTGAAGATGGGAATGTGTTTAACCCTCTACTGTATTTTAATCACATACTGTACCGTACAGAGAGAACAAAGTTCCCTGCTTTTTATTACTTTACCTTTCATTCCAGCAGGTCCCACTTTTCCAGGAATCCCCTGAGCTCCCTGTTCTCCTAATAAATAATTTTTAAAACAATCCCTCAGATTAAACATTTGACTGTTACAATTAGAGAATCTGTTTTTAGGACTCACTCTGAAACTCCCCAATAGCCCAGGTTTCATCCCAACCCAAATCCAAAATTCACACATTAGTGTGAGACCGAAAGGAAAACAATTCTAAGAAATGTCATTGGCAAACTGCCATCTTCAGCTCACGGTGTGGTCCTTACTCAGACAAAACTCCCTTTGACCTCCCGGGGCTCCCATATTCCATGCTCGCTGTCAAAAAACTTGAAAGTAAAATTATTTTGTCTGGCCTTTGAGTGTCCACTGCCAAGACAAAAATGAAGGATCCACTTGAGTACTTGCTATTTCCATCAGTTGATATCTTCTTCACCACCCTTTTCTCAGTGGAAATATTTATGTTTAGGCTTAAAAGGATTAGATTTTAGTTGGTAAATGTCACTCCATGTCAATTTCACTGTACACACAGTAACCAACGAAAAAATATTTCCATTGATAATAATCAAAATTTAAAGATCAGCAACATAAGAAAAATGCAGTTTGAAACTTAGAGTTTGATTTGAAGATATTTACCTTTGTGTATTTTGACATGTGCTGTTGACAGTTTGTGTGTTAATGGTTGTAAAGCTTTAACTTTTTGAATCTCGGTGTCTCCTGTCATTAAATAATTATTGCCTGACCCTCCAATTATTTGATCCTCCATATTTTCCTGAAACTGTAAAAATTTAAATTGCAAAAAATCGAAAAAAGTGCTTAAAATAAATAGTATCCTTCCTCCCCCCCCAAAAATAAAAAAAAATAAAAATTGGATCTGCCAAGCCTATTTAGGTTTTAAAAGGAGTGTAGACCATGAGTGGAGCATCATGATGGAGATCTCTGTCCTGACAGTGCACAATGGAGAGAAAACAGACTGTTTCAGAGACGAGTTATTATACATCTGTAGCCCCACAGTAGAGGTGGTGAGATGTGTCATGTGACCACTGAGTTTCAGGCATATTTTTTATGATAGAGTCTTGCATGGATCTCCAAAGGCTGAACAATTTTGACATAAGTAATTCATTATTTCTGCCTTCCCCACTGAAAGCTGATTCTCAATTAGCCCCTGGGAACGTACCTTTCATTCCCGCAGCTCCAGGTTCTCCTTTGGGACCTGCAGCTCCAGGAATCCCAGGGCAGCCCTGGAGAATGGTGAGTTTCTCAGAACCACTGAGACCCACTATTCTTACATGTAGAGAAAGAAATAAAGCAATAAATGATCTTGCTGAGAGTAATGGGAGCTGAAATATTCCACAAATTTCAGGCAATCAAGAAGCTCTGAATCACAATCTACAGATCTCAATTGTTGGCTGTAAATATAGACAGATTCACCCTCCATTTTAGGAATTAAGAGAATACTATTTAAAACAATTGCAAAGATGATAACATAGGAACCTAATTTATTTAACAAACCACCTTAAACACTTAGCTAGAGATAATCTGGGTGGTTCTTTATCTGCTAGAAAGCTACATCCTTTCAAAAATTGCCATGATGATTTGTTTTTTAAACTAACTCATTTCTTGGTATAATCAAATATTTTGGTTCCTTTTAATTTATATCTGTGGCAGGGTTTTTATGAGGTTGATGGGATATTTTGACAATTTGTTTTAGCTATTATCTATTTGGTTACTGGTCAATGCTGCTTTTAGAAATAATATTCTATACATCTGTATTTGTTCGGCTCTGAGGATCCGAGCACCTTATAAACAAAGATTTTTAATTTGCATTAGTATTAACTGAAAAGCTGGAGTGACCCTGCATGCCATTGGTGCAACAAGCACCAGGCACGTTAGGGCAAACTGAGAAATGGAGATTCTACATTTAAAATAATAACAGGGAGAAAATTTGGACCTTTACTGGGATTTAAGTGGAACACCATAGCAGTACTAGAGTTGTGTGTGTGTGTGTATGTGCACGTGTGCACGCACTTGTGAATTTTGATATAAACAGAACATTGTCAGCACTCAAAACTCCATATTCATCCCATTGCTCCCAACAGTCTTTGAGAAATTGGCTACCAATGCAAAGCGTTGCTGTGTGGGACAGCACACAGACTGGCTTGACAGGGACTAATGCATGGCATCAACATGCTTTTATAAGGCTTATCCAGAGAGAAAAACTGTGTTGACGGAATAGCTCTGGGCCAACACTGAAAATAACCTCAGTACGAGAATATCAATTTTTCTACAGCTCTCCTGTCATGTGACAGTTCCACAGCTCCGCCTTCTTCCCCCAGCCTCCCAGGTCTGTTACTTATCATACAAGAGACCAACAGCAACAGAGGGAAGTTGGAAGCTTTAAAATAAGTCTGCAAAATGCTTTTTTCCTCCATGTGTATTTATTCTTGACAAAATAATTGTAAGGAAACGACAGACCTGTTTCCTGCGGGTGAATCCAACAGTTGCTACGTTTGCATGGTACCACTTGGTTAGAACCATTGTTAATTATTATTGTTCATTGCTAATACACTGATGCCTAGAGGCCTCAATCAAGGTCAAGACCCTACTGTGCTGTACAGACACACAGTAAGAATCAGTTCCTGCCCTAAAAAGCTTAGACTCTGTATAGGCAAGAGACACACAGAGCGGGAGAAAGGGAGCATTATAACCATATTAAGAAACGCTGATAAGGTTTGTCTCTCACTCACCTGGGCAGGTGTCTTTAGCTGCACAAACCACTGCGGTTACGCAGAGTAAAGAGAGGAGGGTTTTCTGGGCAGCTCTTCCCATGGTTGGTGCTGGTCTCTGCAACGGCAGCTCCACGTAGCTTCTCTTCCCCGTCTCTTCTTTCGAGTTTCATCACCTGCAGCTCTGAACAAGCAATAAAGCACAGATGCAATCTCCACCTCGTCATACTCAATTTCTCAATTGTGTGGCTAGTTTCTCCATCGCGGCTCTTCACAAGTTCTGGGGTGAGATTTGCACAGTATCAAACCCATAGTAACGCCTCTGTTTAATATGCCCGGATTTCCTTCGGGAGACAGTGTCATAGATGGCTCTTGCAGAGCAAAGTTTCTCCAGGTGGTGCCCCATTTTTCCAAAACGCCTAAACCTAATGGACTGAATGTTAAACCCTCACAGTTACAAATCCACCTTTCATATTATTCATGTTCCTGAGGCCAAAGAATCAAACTGGCTTTAACTCAAGGAACTTCTTGGTATCACGTCACTATCTTTCATCAGTTGCACCAGAGCTCAGAAAGAAGCAGTTGTAGATTTACTCTAGTCCGACTACGCGGTTCTCAACATTTGAGGTCCAAGATACTGTTACTCAAGGGACCCCCAACTTTAGAAACAAAATAATTGAAACTGGTGTGATTATAGTGTTTACTTTGACAAATAAATAATGCAGAATTTTAAAATATTGTGCACAGAATTTTTAATTTTTGGTGCAGAATTCCCCCAGGAGTAACATTTTCCACCACAGACTTCCTGTGTGACCTTGAGCAAATCACTCAGTCTCTCGGAGCCTCAGTTCCCCGCCTGTGAAATAGGGATAACAGAAACGCCCTGCCTCACAGAGGTGTGTGAGGACAAGCAAAGTAAAGATTGTAAGATGCTCCAATACTAGGGGGATGGGGGCCATATAAGTACCTAATATCGATAACTGCAAAGCAAATACCCCCATCGAAAAACAGTCAAGCATATAACTGACCCACACATGGAAGATTTTAAAATTTCACTGTGACATACTTTAGAAAAATGAAAGAATTTTGTCCACATTTTGCAGAAGTAACTTTTGAGCATGGGACCCTGCCTTAGCCTCCCCACCAGCTACATTGGCTTCAGTGGGAGGTAAGTCGACACATTAAATTACTAGACTGGGACCCTTTTGTTGCTTGTTGTTTCATCATCATGGGACCAAGGCCGATGAGATGGGGGGAGCTGGTACAAATTACTGGGGCCAGGCAGTCCGGAAGGGGGCCTGGGGCCCGGCTTCCCCAGCTTCCCCCCCCACTCTCGTCGGCCCTGTTTAGCTGGTCCGCCCTTGCTGGGGGGCCCGAAAAAAAATTTTCACTGGGGCCCGAACCCGCTCTCGGCGGCCCTGACTACTTGACTTGTGGCATCAAGAGTTTAGCATTTGGCCCCATGCAAAGATATAAACTACAGTACTTAGCCCAGTGCTAACCAGATCTCGGGGGCACCCAGCATATTAACTGATGCAAGGAATGGACAAGCTGACCCATACTTTTTCAGGAAGTACAGTAACACTTGCTGGCCCATCATTATATTGCTTCATAAAAGTGAAGTCATTTCATATTTTTTGCTATGGAAGGAGCGGGGGATACTTTTGTTGTCTGAGTGTCACAATATATTAACAGGTTTCAGAGTAGCAGCCATGTTAGTCTGTATCAGCAAAAAGAACAGGAGTACTTGTGGCACCTTAGGCCTGGTCCACACTAGGGGGAGCTATCGAAATAAGATACGCGACTTCAGCTACAGGAATAGCGTAGCTGAAGTCGAAGGGTACGTCTACACTACGGGATTAGTCCGAATTTACGGAATTCGATTTTATGAAACCGATTTTTTAAATTCGATGGTACGCGGCCACAGTAAGCGGATTAATTCGGCGGTGCGCGTCCATGCAGAAAGACTAGCGTCGAATTCCAGAGCGTTGCACTGTGGGTAGCTATCCCAGAGTTCCCACAGTCCCCCCCGCCCATTGGAATTCTGGGTCGATATCCCAATGCCTGATGGGACAAAAAACATTGTCGCGGGCGGTTCTGGGAACATCCTCCCCCTCCCTACGTGAAAACAACGGAAGACAACCATTTCGCGCCTTTTTTCCTTGTTGAACTGAGCGGACGCCGTACCTCGGCAAGGATGGATCCCGCTCAGCTCAAGTTTGCAGTCATGAACATTGTAAACACCACGCGCATTATAGTGCAGTTTATGCTCAACCAGGACCAGAAAAGCCAGGCGAGGAGGAGGCGGCTACGGCAGCGCGGCGACGAGAGTGATGCGGACATGGACATGGACACAGAATTGTCTCGCGCCACGGGCCCCGGCGCTTTGGAGATCATGTTGGCAATGGGGCAGCTTCTCGCTGTGGAACGCCGATTCTGGGCCCGGGAAACAAGCACTGACTGGTGGGACCGCATAGTGCTGCAGGTGTGGGACGATTCCCAGTGGCTGCGAAACTTTCGCATGCGTAAGGGCACTTTCATGGAACTTTGTGACTTGCTTTCCCCTGCCCTGACGCGCCAGAACACCAAGATGAGAGCAGCCCTCACAGTTGAGAAGCGAGTGGCGATAGCCCTGTGGAAGCTTGCAACACCGGACAGCTACCGGTCAGTCGGTAATCAGTTCGGAGTGGGAAAATCTACCGTGGGGGCTGCTGTCATGCAAGTAGCCAAAGCAATCGTTGAGCTGCTGCTAAAAAAGGTAGTGACGCTGGGAAATGTGCAGCTCATTGTGGATGGCTTTGCTGCAATGGGATTCCCTAACTGTGGTGGGGCGATAGATGGAACCCATATCCCGATCTTGGCACCGGAGCACCAGGGCAGCCAGTACATAAACCGCAAGGGGTACTTTTCTATGGTGCTGCAAGCAATGGTGGATCACAAGGGACGTTTCACCAACATCAACGTGGGATGGCCGGGAAGGGTTCATGACGCCCGCGTCTTCAGGAACACTAGTCTGTTTAAACGGCTGCAACAAGGGATTTACTTTCCAGACCGGAAAATTACCATTGGGGATGTTGAGATGCCCATCGTTATCCTTGGGGACCCAGCCTACCCCTTAATGCCGTGGCTCATGAAGCCATACACAGGCAGCCTGGACAGTACTCAGGAGCGGTTCAACTACAGGCTGAGCAAGTGCAGGATGGTGGTAGAGTGTGCCTTTGGACGTTTAAAAGGTCGCTGGCGCTCGTTACTGACTCGCTCGGACCTCAGCCAAACCAACATCCCCATTGCTATTGCAGCTTGCTGTGTGCTCCACAATCTCTGTGAGAGCAAGGGGGAGACCTTTATGGCGGGGTGGGAGGCTGAGGCAAACCGCCTGGCCGCTGATTACGCGCAGCCAGACACCAGGGCGATTAGAAGAGCACACCAGGAAGCGGTGCGCATCAGAGAAGCTCTGAAAACAAGTTTCAGTGCTGCCCAGGCTCCTGTGTGAAAGTTATGTTTGTTTGTCCCTGTTGAAAACCCGCCCACTTGATTCACTCATTCCCTGTAAGCAACCCACCCTTCCCCCTTCCCCCTTCGATCCCAGTTTTATTTAAAAAAAAATAAAGTCAGTGTCGTTTTCAAATTACAAATCAAGAACTTTTTATTAACGGGGGGTAATGAACATAGGGAGAGAAATAACCAGGTAGTCCGGGTGGGGTTTGGGAGGAGGGTAGGAGTGAAGGAACAGGGCAGGAACAACATTCAAAATAATGAGAGCCTTTTGCTCGGGCTCTCTAATGGGGTGGACTGGCAGGTTGCACGGAGCTTCCCCCCCCGCGTTCTTACACGTCGGGGTGAGGAGGCTACGGGACTTGGGGA
>QXTE01000070.1:7926711-7941722 GCA_003942145.1 Platysternon megacephalum
GCTACCTGTGCTGTTCAGCTCTGTGTGGTCACCTGTGCTCACCAGGCTGGGCAGACAGGAAATGAAATTCAAAAGTTCGCGGGGCTTTTCCTGTCCAACTGCCCAGAGCATCCGAGTTTCGATTGCTGTCCAGAGCGGTCACAATGGTGCACTGTGGGATACCTCCCGGAGGCCAATACCTTCGAATTCCGTCCACACTAACCCTAATTCGAACCGGCAATGTCGAATTCAGCGCTACTCCCCTCGTCGGAGAGGAGTACAGAAACCGATTTTAAGAGCCCTTTAAGTCGAAATAAATGGCCTCGTTGTGTGGACGGGTACAAGGTTAATTCGGTATAAAGCTGCTAAATTCGAACTAACATCGTAGTGTAGACCAGGCCGAAGTATCTTATTTCGAATTACCTCCACTTACCTCGCGTCCTCACAGCGCGGGATCGACGGCCGAGGCTCCCCCGTCGACTCCGCTACCTCCGCTCGCCCTGCTGGAGTTCCGGAGTTGATGGGAGCGCGTTCGGGGATCGATATATCGCGTCCAGACGAGACGCGATATATCGATCCCCGATATATCGATTGCTACCCGCCAATCCGGGCGGGTAGTCTGGACGTACCCTTTGAGACTAACAAATTTATTTGAGCATAAGCTTTCATGGGCTACAGTCCACTTCTTTGGATGCATAGAATGGAACATACAGTAAGAAGATATTTATACATACAGAGAACATGAGAAGGTGGAAGTAGCCATACCAACTGTAAGAGGCTAATTAATTAAGAGAAGCTATTAACAGCAGGGGAGAAAAACTTTTGAAGTGATAATCAAGATGGCCCATTTCGGACAGTTGACACGAAAGTGTGAGGCTACTTCAACATGGGGAAATAGATTCAATTAGTGTAATGACCGAGCCATTCCCAGTCTCTGTTCAAACCTAAGTTAATGGTATCTAGTTTGCATATTAATTCAAGTTCAGCAGCTTCTCGTTGGAGTCTGTTTTTGAAGCTTTTCTGTTGCAAAATTGCCACCTTAACGTCTGTCACTGAGTGATTAGAGAGGTTGAAGTGTTCTCCTACTGGTTTTTGAATGTTATGATTCCTGATGTCAGATTTGTGTCCGTTTATTCTTTTGCGAAGAGACTGTCCGGTTTGGCCAATGTACATGGCAGAGGGGCATTGCTGGCACATGATGGCATATATCACATTGGTAGATGTGCAGGTGAACGAGCCCCTGATGGCATGGCTGATGTGATTAGGTCCTGTGATGGTGTCACTTGAATAGATATGTGGACAGAGTTGGCAGCGGGGTTTGTTGCAAGGGTAGGTTCCTGGGTTAGTGTTTTTGTTGTATGGTGTGTGGTTGCTGGTGAGTATTTGCTTCAGGTTGGGGGGTTGTCTGTAAGCGAGGACAGGTCTGTCTCCCAAGATCTGTGAGAGTGAGGGATCATCTTTCAGGATAGGTTGTAGATCTTTGATGATGCGCTGGAGAGGTTTTAGTTGGGGGCTAAAGGTGATGGCTAGTGGAGTTCTGTTACTTTCTTTGTTGGGCCTGTCCTGTAGTAGGTGACTTCTGGGTACTCTTCTGGCTCTGTATAATATATTAAAAGGACACTGACAATTTGAAATGTGCTCAGTTCTGTACTGCCATAGAGGTAGAGTGCTGGGACTGGGACTGGAACAGAATAGTTTTGGAGACCTGGACTTCAAAAGGGCCTTTACGGAACTCCGTGCTGAGTTTGCCCCACCCCAGAACACCAGAGTGAGACCAGGTCACCCTTGGCCCACTCCCTCCTGCACTCAATACACCCCTCCTGCATTTGGCCCAGCCATGCTCCACCTCTGCTCTGCCCAGGGCCTGCCTGCACCCGGGGCTACTGGAGCAGCCATGTGAGAGGGGCAATGTCAGTTCTGTGCCTAGGGCACCCCTGCACTGGGGATAGCCCACCGGGGATGCCCTGTGTCTCCTTCATCCCAGCCGAACTGAGAGGGGCTGCAGCTGAGTGATGAATCAAGCCCTGGATCTGCTCCCTTAGAACAGGTTTCCTTTGCCCTCCGAACATTCATTTCCAGTTGATTTAGAACAACGCTAGCAACTGTCAAGCTACAAGGAAACATTAAACTAAAGCAGCAGCTCTTTAAACTGCACCTGCTTTTCTCCTTTATCAAACGGACTTCAGAAAGAACTGGAAATGTAATACTAAGCCAGCTCCCCAGCTCAGGGAGAGGGTGATCAGCCAACACCATTAACACATGCTTCCGACAGTGAAGCAACAGCATTGCTTCACCACAGAGGCAAATGCAAGCGGATGCAGGCCAGTGTTTCCATCTCCTCCCCTAAGCCCCACGCATACTGCTTGACATCCTATCGCTCCCACACATCCTGAGCATCCACAAATGCTTGTCTGCTGTATCCGCCAGGCTCCGAGTCTGGGTATTACAGTGAGGAGAGCATGGAGACTAGCATGGAGAGGAGCGGGGCAGACAGACAGGAATACATGAGCACCTTCTGGTTCCCTGGCCTGATCAGCACGAGCACCTATTGGCTTATGCTAGACCAGGGGTGGCCAACCTGAGCCGGAGAAGGAGCCAGAATTTACCAATGTGCATTGCCAAAGAGCCACAGTAATACATCAGCAGCCCCCATCACCCCCCCCCCCCCCCCCCCCCCCCCCCCCCCGCCTGCCACCCCCAGCACCTCCTGCCCACTGGCAGCCCTGCCCTCCCCGTGCCTCCTGCCCACCACGATCAGCTATTTCACAGTGTACAGGAGGCTCTGGGATGGAGGGGGGAGGAGCAAGGGTGCAGCAGGCTCGGGGGAGGGGGTGGAAAGGGGCAGGGGCTTTGGGGTAAGAGGTGGAGTGGGGGCAGGGCCTGGGGTTGAGCAGTGGAAAGTTGGCACCGGTAGCTCCAGCCCCGGAGTCAGCACCTAGACAAGGAGCCGCCTATTAACTTCTGAAGAGCTGCATGCGGCTCCGGAGTCACAGGTTGGCCACCCCTGCGCTAGATCCTTTGCAGAGCACTTAGGGCAGGAGGAGACCGGGTTGAGGACCCTCGTGCACTTGTTTTGGATCAGGCCAAGGGCCTGTCCCGCCCCTCAGGACTAGCGCAGCCTGCTGATTGGAGTGAGCAGGTTTTCACTTGATATAAACACAGGGCGGGTATTTAAACAAGAACACGAAGTGGTCTGGAGGGTCTCAGATGACAGGTGGAAGCACTTTCCCCGCCCACCCCCCCTCCTCCAAGTTCCATGATGAGAAGCTGGAGCTTTAAGGCTCTGACTTCAACATAGAACATTGTCCCTTCAGAGAGACAAAATGTTATCGTTTAACTTAGGATCATTTTTTGCTTTATTTTATAAGCTCAATGCTGCAGCCCTGGACCAGGGTGGGATTGGGTTTGTTTCTGCTGCAGGATGTCCTACGTCTCCGTGGGATGGGCATGTGAGCACATCCAGCACCTATCTGCATTGCCCGCCACCATGTCCCTTAGAATGGGTTTGTATTGTTCTGATTCTCCCAAAATGTTGAATGACTCGTACTTGGCAAAGTAGGTCCTGTTTTCGACGTCTCTGGGGTCAAGACACAGCTCGTTATTTCCTGGTGAACACGGGAGTAATGTGAAATATTCACTACATGCCGTGAACACTTTGCACAATACTGGGTGACCCTCACTCACCTGGGCTTGACTCACCAGCCTGTCACCCCTGTGCTGACTCTGGGACTGCCTTAGCTCACCCAGTTTCCATCCCCCACTCTCATCTTTCCAGTAGCAAACAGAACCCACAACTAACACCCTTCTCCCAGACAGATCAGAATCTATAGCATCCATCCCCCTATGGCCTCCACCAGCCCCAGTCCAATGGCAAGCCAGCAAGACACAAATGCAGTTTCTGTCCTGGCTCCATTGGTTCAAATGAGACTCCTTGACCAGTGATTAGGACAGAATTCTGGATCTCAGGGTCAAATGGGAGCTGGAGGGAACCATCAAGAACAAGGGGAAGGGCAGGGAGAGGGAATGTGACAAGAGACATTGCTGAGCAGAGCTGCAAAGGCTGTGGAATCCCACAATGGAGCTGGGTATTCAGCTACGTGCTGACTCTTCTGGCCAGCAAGACTTGCTTGTATGATCTTGAGCAAGTTACTTCATGTCTCTGTGCCTTGGGTTATGTGCAATGATACTTGGTAAAGCACTAGGAGATCTACCGATGAAAGTTACTATGTAAGAGCTACAGGAATTGTTATGATCACTCTAAGCCATGTTACAAAGGGGGTGGCAGGAAGGAGCTCTTAAGAAAAAGTGAGCCAGTAATTTCTTTACCAAGTGATGTCAGCATGTGACTATTATCATTTCCCAACCAAAATTCTGTCAGCTGTCTCCCAAAACCTCTCTGGAATGAATCCCGGTTACAATGACCCATCCGCCCATTCCTAGAAAACCTGCAGGAAAAAAGGTGGGAGGTTGGTCACATTCATTTTTGTTTTCTGTGACTAGCAGCTCAGGTCCCTCCAGGGCAAGTTGCTCATATCATGTATATTACAATTAATCAGAATTACACAACCCATCATTTTAACTTTCTTGTCATGAGCTCTTCTAGAGAGGAGAGAATTTTCAATGGGCCACATCTTGAGATCCTTATTCAATTTCCTTCCTTGGGCATATTCTAGTTCTATTCCATGAGAACTTGCTTTAGGAGTTTCCAAGTTAAAAAATATATCAGGCAAACTTCCACTGTACAGACCTGTGGTTGGAAGGTTGCAAAGTCAAGCACTCAAAAGTTAGGACATGTAAGAACATAAGAATGGCTGTACTGGATCAGACCAAAGGTCCATCTAGCTCAGTATCCTGTCTTCCCACAGTGGCCAGTGCCAGGTGCTTCAGAGGGAATGAACAGAACAGTAACCACCAAGATTTAAGATGCAACCTTAATTCAGGTCTCTTTTGAGTCCAATTTGTGAACTGAATTAGGCACAGAACTCATGGGGGAAAATGTTATTTGATTTGTGTAATTATGTTGCTCGGGGGTGTGAAAAAGCCACACACCCACACCCCGAGCGATGTAAGTTACATCAACATAAGCGGTGTCTTCACCAGATGCGCTACAGCGGTGCAGCTGTGCCAATGTAGCCTTGCCGTGTAGACTAGCCCCGAGTGTAGGGGTTAAACCCCCTATTTATAACAATAGTACAAACTTGTCACCCAACCCAGCAGATAAGACTGGGATATACACACACGGAGCACAGCTGCTGCTGAGTAAGAAGGGGCACTACATAGTCAGTGTTGAGTACAGAACCACGTTTTAAAGCACTGGCATGAGTGTACCAGAAAAAAATCCCTTCTGACTGCAATGTGCTTTCCCACCACGTCTCTAAACTTCTTAACCGATATGGGACCTGAAGAGTGCAATGCTTAACGTCATAAACGTGCCAATGTGCAGCCAGCCAAGTGTTACAACAGAAGGATTAGAACTTCTTGCCCAGTATTAGAACTTAGTGATATTTGTAACTTACAAACCATCAATCAGATTTAAACCAGGACTGTGTAAATCTTTCAGTTCTTTCCATTTAAATAAAAAGACCACTATGGAAAAGCTAAGGGGGCTCCATGCAGGCTAAAGATGTTCAGTGACTTTGCTCTCAATCGTTATTTGTACTGCCGTGCACATCAGCGGCCCAGTCATGGACCTGGAACCCAGTGTGCTAGGCGCTGCACGGACACAGAACAAAGACATCCCTTCCCCGAGGAGCTGACAACCTAAGGTTCTGCTCCACAGTGGGATAAAGGGCATGAGACACACCGCCAAAGGTGAAATACTGCTCCAGGCACAGAGCCTCACATCACAAGAGATGTAAATATTGTTGCCCCTTTTTGTCCCGAGCGGTTCGCCAATACTCAGGGCTTTGCGGGGGTGTCTTCATTAGGAGAAGAAATGATTGATGCAAGTCAGGTATTTCTTTGGTGCGGTTCTGGTTGCCTCCAGAGAATATACACAAAGCCCCGTTTCCCGGAACACAGCAGAGTCAAACTGCCGGCAGTTTCCTTGTTCAGAAATCCGGGTCTGTTTTCCAACATGTCCTGTGCCCAAAAGAACTTCTCTTGGCTTCCTCTAGCGCTGCTCACCATTGATTCTCTGGCTTTCTGCTCACACAGACACAGCTGTGACCAATGAGTCACCCAGCACCTGCATTTGTAGTCAGTCCCCCGGAAAGCTCTTAGCTACCCATCTGCCAGGCAGCTCCTTGGCTTGGGTGCCTGTGACCCTAGACAACCCCCTCCCCTGTATTCACACCTTACACACTACTGCCTTGTGAGGGGTCATTTTAAAACTAATAACTTGCAGGTTACTGCCATTGTAAAATGCATGTGTTAGTGTCATATGTGAAGTTATGGATTTCACTGTATGATGTTACTAGAACATGTTTAAGACCAGACAGCCTAGATCATAGCATATCAGGGTTGGAAGGGACCTCAGGAGATCATCTAGTCCAACCCCCTACTCAAAGCAGGGCCAACCCCCAGACAGATTTTTGCCCCAGATCCATAAATGGCCCCCTCAAGGATTGAACTCACAACCCTGGGTTTAGGCTTAGCAGGCCAATGCTCAAACCACTGAGCTCCCCCTAGACACAGGTCTGTCCTAGCCAAAGGAAGGTGGGTTTACCTCAGTTACATCAAGCTAAACTAGTGGGGATTATCTTGCTCCCAAACTTGAGACAGAGAATTAATATGGCTCCTGCACCCCAGAGAGACACAGGAGACGGAATCCCCCGGAGGCCTTCCTGGCTTGTAAGACAAAGACAGTCCCTTTGGGGCTAAGGAACAGAGATTTCATCCTTATCCTTCACCTTAGGAGACAACGGAATCAAGGGATTTGATCTCTGATGGATCCTGGCCAGGGTGGCCAGTAAAAGCCAGAAAAGGAGACCGGGCGAGAAACCATTTTGAACAGCCTGTATCTTGCTAGAATAAGTTTGTCTTTTAGAAGCATGGTCTCATTTTTAGATGTTCATAACCATTTCTACCTTTATCCCTGCTGCTTGGCATCACTTAACCTATGTCCTTTGGTGAATAGATTTGTTTTATTTCTACTATAAACCAACTCATTTCTGTGCTTGACGGGAAGGGTGCATTTACCCCAGTTAAGTTAAGAAGCTGTAATGTACTAACCCTTTAAGAGACCAGCAAACGTAATATCATCTGTGAATGAACAGTGATATGGGCTGTGCATTGCAGAGAAACATCCGAGGAACCCAGGGGCTGGAGTTCACTGGTTGTTACCTGCTAGACAAGGTCTGGGCCAGGAGAGCCTTGAGGGGTTTGCTGGTGAGGAAGACAAACTGGAGTGGCAGGGAGCTGAAAAGTCTAATCTCCAGCAAAGCTCACTCTTGCTGAGGCAGAGGGGTAACAGCAGCTCACAGCTCGGGGTATTCCAGCAGCAATGCTACTGTGGTATTGTAACAGAGATTTACACTTCCAGCACTGGTAAGACAGCCTTACGCGACTCTTAAGGGCAGAGGCTGGGAAAAGTTCCAGAAAGGTTACCGTTATTTTCTGTTTATTTCAGGTGAGGAAACAGAACCAAGGAAGTGTAAAAGGGAGTGGACATGCTGAAGGCAGCGAGGGCAAAGACAGAGCCCTCAGTGAGCACACAACTCAAACTAGCTGAGATAGAGTTACAGACGTCTGAGGTGGGAGTCTGGGAGAGTGAGACAAAAGGATGGAAATGACTAATAGAGAAAAGGACTGTGACCCCCAGAAGTAGGAAGGAAACCAGCAAGCCAGAGAACCGGACCTGAAAGCCAAGGAAAAGGAGGCAGAAAAGCAGCAGCATGTTTCAGGGCTGGTTTATGATGTCAGCGATCACAACAGAAAGGGAAATGTAATTGTTCCATCCATTTAGGCTGAATGAAAGAGCTCTAATCAGAACTGTGTCCTTGAGCTACAGAGCTGTCATGCTTGATGGCAGCCATTAACACCTTTCACACACGTATTATAAATCTGATCAAACCGGAATCTCAGAGGTTGAGGTGGTTTGTGTCTTGAACCACAGGGGGATATACAAGGAAGAGTAAGAGCTACCACCATCATCACCACTTACACCTCTGTATGGGCGTCCTGGATCTGGACACTGCTCCTGCTACTTCCACAGGCCTACCAGAGCAGGTGGAAAGAGTGGGTAGATCCAAGGCCTCCTAGGGACCAGCCCAGCTGATCTGGTGCAAAGGGTGTTGTAATCTGCTGCCGGCACAGACGATGACAATTGGGCCAGTAAAAGCAAAGACAATGATCGGCCTGTGATATCAACCTATGTTAATCAAAAGGGAGCCCAAATTGTTTAACAGGAAATCGTGAGCTACACATCGATCTTTGAGTTTTGACAGCAAATAGTTTGCCAAGTACAAATAATTCAGAACTTCAGGAGAGTGAGAAATACAAGCTGGAGACTCTGCTAAGGGTGAGTCGGGTATGTTCTGGGCACATTCCGATCCTTTCATAAGGGAGGGGAAAGCCAACAATGATGCAAGACATCCTGTTATGGGGGGGAGGGGGGAATCCTCCCTGTTTGCAAGAACTGTGAATATCTTAGAACAAAAATGAGCAATTAAGCAACTGGATTAAGTTTCTTTCCAGTATCAGGAACCTCTGTCCCAGCCAGTGAACTGGGCAAACATCAAGAATTTTCGACAATGAGGCAAATTTTGCACCTTTACACCCGGTGCAATCCCACTGACTTCAGTGTGGGGGTTGTGGCAGAAATTAACCCTCTGCTTTGTTGATTTCTCCCATCGCTGGTCCACCAAATGCCTGTGTCACAGCTCCACAGGATCTGTGCTACGTCCCAGCTTTTGAACAGTCCCTTGGAGGAGCCCCTTCAGTGTGCCAGAGCCACAAGGGGTCCCACTCTTCTGCAAGGGTGGACCATGCAGCCTCAATTCTTCTGAGACTGAGCCTCTGGACTCCAGAACTCCTGTTTCACACGTTAAGCACTGCCCAAAGAGTCCAACTGAGATAGGCTCCTGTTCAGACACTTTTTGCCCTGCCCCAGGATCAATGCACTTCAGCAATATTTGCAGTGACACCAGGCAGCCTTTCAAAACGGACTTGGGTTTATTAGTTACTGAACTCCAGCACTGGGAAGTCCTTAGGGAAGTCCACAGAGAAACAAAGGTGAAGACAGGGTTCAGACTGGCCAGCACCAGGGCTCTCTCCAGCCAAGCTCCATCTCCCTCTGGGTCTGTCTCTCAGTGCCAGGTGAGAGTGCCTGTACCTCTCCAAAGGCAAACGCTTAACACAGCTCCTTGATACCTTTTGGCCCATTGTCCTTCTCCTGCAGAACCTGTGCTGAGTTTACATGTTCCCCGTTGTGAGGTGTCATTTGTTCAGTCCTGGGGGTGGTTCCCATTGTCTTTCCATAGCAATGGAGGATCTGGGTGAGTTTCCGCCAGTCCTTAAGGTCCCATTCATGACCCAAGCACCTCATGTGTCCTGTTCTGCCTTGGGAGCATTTTAACCCTTTCTGCACCCACTGGGTAGCAATCCCTAGTCAAGGGAGTCATTGTCATGCATATCATTCATATGTATGTTACAGAAAATTCCCACTTTGTCATGGCCCTCTGTTCTCAGAGATCTCCTTAGAAAACACTTCTTCCAGGAACTCTTCTTGTTTAAATGAACTAGTTCCCTCTGTCACCTTTTCCTTATCAGTTTCACAATGTAAGTGTATTGGGGTGGAGAGCTTATCTTACTCTGTGGTTTGCAAAGTGCTGCGTACATTTCCGACACTACAAAAATGATTAGTAATCGTGATAACACATGAAAGTGTCCCTCATGCAGTAAAAGTTCAATGTGGCATGAATCTCATAGCTGAAACTCCTATAAAGCACACCCAAAGCCAGATTACAGGAACATAAGTGGGTCTGAGTTTTAAAATTAGGTCATCACATCTGTCATTTTCCCCTAAAGCAATCTCACGGGAAAAAGAATGTGGAGGATGAAAGGGTGAGGAATTGGGAGGTGGAGTTTTACTATTTTATGTATTGCCTATATAAGGCTTGTGTTGCCCTGAAATGCTGAAGCAGAGAGACTGGGACAAGAACACAATTGGAGCTGCCATTGCAGAGGAAGCATCTGCCATGGGGACAGCGACACAGCAAACCCTCATCACTTTACTCTCCATAGCAGCAGTGGTTGCCAAGGCAGAAGACACCTGCCCAGGTGAGAGAGACATAAATCTGCTACTTTCAAAGATCTGGTCCTTCCTACTTCTTCCTTTGCACTATTGAGAGCAAAGTAGATTTGAATGGACTCTTTATAGACTTTATTTTATAACCTCTCTCCATCGTGGCTGGCCTCTTCGGATAGGAGAGAGGCCCCAGGGTATGTAGAATTAATAATTATCAGATTTTCCAGGGCAAAAATAAATTCTGAAGAGAAGGTAGTTTGCAGTTGTAGTATAATTGCAGCATTTCGTTGTCTAACCCTCTCTAATCGACAACAGTGCTGTTCAAAGCATATTGCTGGCGTGCTGTATTAGATAACAGATCTGTGGGACTCTATACACAGCATTTTGATGTCTTTCTTGAACATGCTATCCACAGAAGAGTGCTGGAATTTATGCCAGTTGAGTCTCTCAAGAGTATTAAAAATTGCACACCGCCTTCCATTTAAATGCCATAACAATATTAGAATTGCTACAATAGAGAAATACAGAATGAAATTCCATCCTTCATGAGCTCTCTTGTGCCTCAAGATTGCGACACGTCAGCAAGTTAGGGAAGGCCCACATGGTTTTGGATAAGTAAGAGCTAGCCTGAGTTTACACACACACCTCTTGAACCAAATCTAACTTTTCTGAAGTTTGAGTGAATTTCCTGGTTTCATCCAAGACCAGAAGCCATATTAATAAGACCCCACAAGAAAACCTATTTCATGTGAGATTCTGACTTGGCCCAAATCAGTGAGTACAAGAAATCTCAGCAGCTCTTGCTTAATTTCAGGACCTAGGCGATTGATACATTTCAGAGAATCCCCCATGATCTGTGGTTCTCCCACTGCTATCTTAGGATCAGCCTATCTTTGAAGCGGAACCAGTTTAATAAATACATGTAGATATAGTAGTAATTGATCTGTATAAACAGTTCTTTTATCACCATCTTCACAGCAGTATATTGTGTATTTCATTTCTGAGAGTGAGATGATTATTTTTGCATTTATAGCTAACAAAGGAGATCTGTGGGTTCTGATCGGGATTTGATCAGGAGGCTGGATGGTCCCATGGTTTGGTCACTCATCTAGGAGGTCGGAGACCATGGTTAAGTCCCTGCCGTGCCACAGACTTCCTGCGACATTAGGCAGGACCTACCTCACAAGGGGGTCATGGGGATTAATATATTAGACTGAAGTGCTCAGATGCTGGGGCAATAGAATCATAGAACTTAAGATCAGAAGGGACCATTATGATCATCTAGTCTGACCTCCCGCATGATGCAGGCCACAAGAGTTGACCCACCCACTCCTGAAATAACTCTCACCCTTGACTCAGCTGTTGAAGTCCCCAAATCATGATTTGACGACTTCAAGCAGCAGATAATCTTCCAGCAAGCGACCCCTGCCCCATGCTGCGGAGGAAGGCGAAAAACCTCCAGGGCCTCTGCCAATCTACCCTGGAGGAAAATTCCTTCCCGACCCCAAATATGGCGATCAGCTGAACCCCGAGCATGCGGGCAAGATTCTCCAGCCAGACACTCAGGAAAAAGACTTTCAATATCCCAACATTTACCATCGGTACTAACTACCAGAGGTGGCACATTATTGACCTATTGAGTAAATCAAGTTATCCTATCAAACCATTCCCTCCATAAACTTATCAAGCTTAATCTTAAAGCCGGAGAGGTCTTTCTCCCCCACTGTTTCCCTCGGCAGGCCGTTCCAGTATTTCACTCCTCTGACGGTTAGAAACCTTCGCCTAATTTCAAGCCTAAACTTCCCAACTGCCAATTTATATCCATTTGTTCTACAAGTACCCAGAAGTGGGTCTGGCGAGGTTCCCCACCACCACCACCCTTTGAAGACTGTTTCAGCTCCCCAGACTCTTACAGGAGTCATTTGTTGATTTGTTTGTTACTCCAGAGGTGAGGATAGTGGGACTCAGTGGTTCCGATAAACTCGCCGTTCTCCAAGGATGCCCTGGCCTGGCTGGTCCCGCAGGACCCAAAGGTGACCCAGGAGCTGCAGGACTGAAAGGTACATTCCCAGGCGCTGAATGAGAACCTGATTGAGTGATGAGGAGGATGGATAGAAGTGTGAATGATTTCTCTATTTTTTCTTCATTTTAATAGCTTCTTGACATGAACCAGTGGAGAAGGCTGGTATCAGAAATGTTCATGTCAGCTTAGTTTGGGATTTCTATGATTTGATGTTTGGGTTACTTAGGGATCCATTGTATGTCATGTCTTCTCATGGCCAGCATTTAGCAACACTTCAGCTTTCTTTTGGACACTGTTTTGTGTGTTTTAAAGAGTAGCTGCACTAGGATTAGAGTTGCCAACCCTCCAGGATTGTCCTGGAGTCTCCGGGAATTCAAGATTAATCTTTAATGAAAGATGTCATGTGATGAAACCTCCAGGAATACGTCCAACCAAAATTGGCAACCCTAACTAGGATGTTTATAACAAAAGTAGCCAAGCTGTGTAGAAAACAGTTAGTCACACCAAACAACTCCCACATCTCGACCTTCCTAAAACCTCAGCTAACCCTGAACGTACAAACTACAGTCAATAACCTGGCTGGCTGAGCCCAGCAGCACAATCTGAAGCTTACTGGCCTGCATATCTAACAGCCCATGAGGAGGACTGCTTTCCAAAGGCAGGAGCCAGTTACAGAAGGTTTGCCAAGACTAGACTGTGGTCCTGTTTTAACTAGAGTTAACTGATTAATAGCAACACTCTGCAACAGACATGAGCTTAAAAGAACTCTGCTCTCATAGAGTGTCCATTTCCCCCGATTGGCAGTTCACAATGAAAACACAAGGGGTGCCATGTATAGAGAAATGAGCTGTTTGTCTTCTAGGTCCCACATGGTGGGGACAATACGCTATATATGGATGATGTCCCCAAGAAACAATCTAGGCAATAAATACTGGAGCCGCTAGCTGCTAAATCTTTGAGATATTCATAGGGTCAGATTTACAAAAGAGCTCAGCTATCACTAAGGTATTGAACTAAGTGGCCAAGAGGGGGATTGTTTTGTTTGTTTGTTTGTTTGTAAAGCCCGGAATGCTGGATGTGAGCTATTTTGAAATTTAGCCCATCAAGATTAAACCTTCAGGGTTACTCAAACTTCCCACTGTGTGGGAGTGTTGCTGTGAAATCAAAAATTTTGCTGCCAGAACATTTTTCAGGCAGTCATTTGACCAAAAATAGCACATATAGCATTTCAATTCATTTCTTTATTGCACCCATCACCATGGTATCTGGGCACAGTTTACATAGCTTAACAAGGTCATTAATGTTTCCAGTAAGAGCAACTTCTCCCTACACCCTCTGGCTTTAAGGCAGAGCACAAAGAGGGAACTCCCAAATGTAACATGTCAACATTTGTCTTGTAAGATATTTAGTCTCTTTCTGTGTTGTGTAGGTGTTCGGGGAACACAGGGAATCCCTGGGAAGGCAGGACCACAGGGGCTGAAAGGTAAAGTAATCAGTGGAAAACCTTGTGCTCTTGGAAGGTGATAGAGATAACAGCCTCTGTTCTAAAAGCATTTGTGTCTTCTCTCCAAGGAGTATATGCTCCTTTTGGGGCACCTGGCATTGGCCGCTGTCAGAAGACAGGATACTGGGCTAGATGGACCTTTGGTCTGACCCAGTATGGCCGTTCTTATGCTCCTTTGAATGTACAAGGTGGCTAAATCCCAGCCCCTCTTTTGTAGCCATGAAGGGCCATGCCCAAAAATGAACGGGTGCAATTTTCTGCCCAGGTAGCAGGGGCAGAATACCAAGAACCCACACAGGGCTATAAATGCCCTCATGGAACCCTGCTCCAGAGGATCTCCTGGAGGGAGGGTAGGGACAGGACAGGGAGGGTGTGGGCAAGGGCAAGATTGAGGGTAGATCTAGCAGATCAATGAAGTGGCGGAACCACTGGCCATTCCCCAGGCTGGGAGAAGGAGCAGCAGGTTGATTGGAGGCTGCTCCTGCTCTGAGGACGCAGTAGTGATCAGAGAGCACTCCATGGCCTGGTGAGGATGCGGTGAGCTCCTAAGCCAAACCTTTGCCATAGGTCTTGATCAGGGGAAACAGGATTTGCCTTCAGATGTTTATCCTAAAAGAAATTCAGCTTTGAGCTCACAACTCTGAGATGCCTGCAACTCTGCTAATCCTTTCCATTCTCTTATCAGGGGACAGAGGTGTTGCCGGTCCCCCAGGTCCAAAAGGTGAGAGCTCAAATCATTCTTCTTGTCTGATTTTATGAAGCCACATTATCTAGGTGATGGACTGTGACAGCTAGTAGAGTCCAGGATGGGCCCAATTTTCACATGTGCCAGGCCTTATCAGGACTTCCAAGTCCTACCTTTGGAGACTGACATCAACACCTAGGCAGGCAGAAGGGGCCCTCTGAAATCCTTCCTGGTGGACACATTCAGCAAGATACTTCAGCAGGATTCTGCTTCAGTAATTCCATTCATAGCACATCCATGTCATACACTGGGGCCATGTTTCCAAGCTTGGATGCCTTAAAGCGAGGCATTGCTTAAGCCCTACACAGATCAGGGCGTCATCTCCAAGTATCACAAGGATTTGACCCTGTGTTCTTTCTTTAGGCGATAAAGGATCTCCTGGAGCACCCGGAACATTAGGTGAGAACCTCTGCCCTCTTTCATACCAAGAGCCCTGGGAGTTTCATCTTTAAAGTGCAGCTCTGAGCTAAAAAGGAATTCCTTTGAAGCAACACAGTGGGGTCCCATCTCTCAAGGGTTCCATTGGAAATTTGATTAGTTTACAAGTAAAACATTCCTCCCCCCCCCCCCC
>QXTE01000070.1:7941763-7957362 GCA_003942145.1 Platysternon megacephalum
AACCCCCCCCCCCCCCCCCCCCCCCCCGCACTTACCAGCCTTGCAAACTCAGCCTGAGATCTGAGAGTCATGCTGGATTCTTCCCTTTTTGTTCATCACCACCAGTAACAAGTGCCTTCATTTATACCTGAGGAATACTAGAGTGTTCAAGTTGTGCCCTTAATAAATTCTATGCAGTCCTATTGATTTTGTTGGGATTACACAATTCTAAGTGACCAGAGTTTAGTAAACAGTACTGTTGATGTGGCACCAGAAGAAGAGTCTAACACCCTCTACCACAGAGGTGGTAACATGAATAAAGAGCAAATTTAAGAAGTTTGTGTATTCAGAATAATATCAGAAAGGGCCATTTGTACAGTCACTCTTCAGAGTAGAACTGTATTTAAAAGCACAGGACACAAACAACAAACTGATTCCCCTTTCCTGCCCTCCCCCCCGCAATATTTCTGTAACATTCATAACTGAAGTGAAGCCTGCGGAGTGAAACATTTTTTAGCGTAACAAACATGTCAACATGTGGCCATCCAAGTGTTGCAACAGCTCCCCTAATTACACACAGATGACTTTTTGGCCAGTGCCAGAACTCAAGTACCAGGAATATTTCTAACGTACAAATTAATCAGATTTGAGCCAGCCCCATTCTGCGTAGGGGTCTCAGTTAAAATGACCCAGTTAGCCCATAATTCCCATCTCCATGTGAATCCTGGGAGAAAGGCTAGTTTCCTGCTTAAATAAAGAAGTATCCTTCTATAACAGATGGGATGACTAATAACAATCCTTTGCTCCCCTATAGCTCCATCCCTCCAAGGATGACAAAGAGCAATTAATAGATCTAAATTCTTATAACACCCTGCTCACGTTCCCTCGTGCACTGGGGGGATGCTACATTCTGAGGGTCCCAGGTGGAGAAGGGCTGGTGCAACCTGCTGCCCCATTCATGGCTGGCCTGCTCCATGGTCCAGCAAAAAACAACAACAAAAAAGAGGCTGAGCTCTGTGCCTGCTTTTTACCCACCTCATTGGAAGCTATTTGCACCCTCATGGTACTCCGGGGTGTGTGGAGAATTCCCACAAGTGCACAGACTAAAATTGACCCTGGCTGTTGCCTGGCCCGAGGACACCCTTCTCATCTAAGGAGGGCAGGCGTCTTGCAACTCCTCTCCCTTGGTGGGAATGCACCGTCCAGTTGGCAATGAAAGAAACACCAAGGAATAATGGCTCATGAAAATACAAACCCAGCAAACTTAACACTGAACTTATGGCACTGTTTGTGCATCTCAAACCCAGAGGCACGTAGTCGTAATTGACAGGCATTTTTATGATAGACACGATGAGCAGTTTATCGAGTCACTCCTTTCTGATTTCATTTTCCTGCACAGGAGAGCGAGAGCTGGACAGTGTAGAGTGTAAGAAAGGTGAGTGGTTCCTGGGATTTCTGCTCAGTCGGCTCGTTCTGCTCCGGGGACACGGAACCTCGCTTCAGAATGCAGAGTCACATTTGATTCTCCCCCAGCTGTTGTAGGGGTCGTGGTGTTTGTCACAATATCCCTGGCCATGACAAACACACCTACCCAATGGCGAAGCTCATTTGAAATGGATATTGTCTTTAAAGAACCTGCCTCAATTTCAGAGCTAAAACCCCGGAGTGGAGTTTTCAGTTATTGCACTCACCCAAGGTATGAGAAGACTAATAAATCCAGTACCATTGTGGGGGGCTACAATACACAGACATCATGCTGATCAATGGGATGGTTGCATAGATTGATGCCCAGGCCCCCAGACAGTTAAGAATTGAGGATTTTTCTGCTCTTCGTCAGCTGGTTTTGTTCTTAAGACACTAGACTGGCACCTAGAAGATCCCAGTTCAATACCTGGCTCTGTCACAGAGGTTTAGTTACAGTGAAGTGGGCTTTGTGATGTCTCTTTATCCGTGTTTTTGTTCCAGACAGCTTGCAATAATGTTGAATTTTAATAAGTATTTTAAACTCTGGTTTTGTCCAGGAGCAAAGAACTGCAAGGAGCTGTTAGCTAGAGGGAACACCCTGAGCGGCTGGTACACCATCTACCCCCGTGACTGTAACGCCATGACTGTGCTGTGTGACATGGACGCAGATGGTGGGGGATGGATTGTAAGTGAGAATAAAGTGTGCACAACTATCAGAGACAGAAGCTTGTTCTGCAGGAGGGTCCCAGGCTGTGAGAAAGTGGGATCTTTGCAAGCTAATCAATAGCCCATGACACTGATTTACATTCCTGTGGATTTCGCTCACGTTAGGTTTAAATTCTTTTGAAGAGACTAGTTTAATTCACCCTTTTCGTAAGAGCTGATGCAAAGGACTTTAAAGTTATTGAATACTGCCACTAAGCTATTGCCTGGCGGGCCACAGTAGCCTGACCAGAGGGGGCGGAAGCCAGAGAAAACATAGGAGCTGTTCTTGGAAGGAGCTGTATCAATATTTAGTTTATCATCATCTACACCAAAAGTCCTTAGTCCCATTTCCCCATAAGCTCTCCTGCCTCGCACGCTAGTCCAAAGTTTCCTAGGGAAGCAGTCCCCCGGCCTGTACCCAGCTCTCCCCAGCCTTAGTACCTTTCCCCCAAAGGCAATTGCTGCTCCTTTCTGAGGCTGTTTTCCCTGTAGCACTCCTTCAGCATCCCATTCCCCCTGCACATTGTCACTCCTCCTCTGAGATTAGCTGGGTCTGGGTTATATAGGCCCAGATCCCTCCTACTCCCAGCAGTCTCTGAGGGGATTGGTTAATTGGAATCAGCTGCTTAGGTTCCCCCCCCCCCCCCATCACCACCATGTGACAGTTCACTCTGTCACAGATTATATTTTCAAGGCTGTGGATAGGGGATTTAGATGCACCATTCTCCACAGTGAACATTTACCCCAGAGGGGCTGAGATGTTACTCACCTGAGACTGAAATGGATTGAAGCCATTTACACATGAGTACTTGATGTACCTTTGGAGACTGGGGGAGGGGTCTTTTTTCCTTCCTTTGTCCAGCTTTTATTAAAGGCAGACACCGCTCTTCAGATTCCTGCATGAGCCCCTCTCCTTTCCCTGTAGGTTTTCCAAAAACGGGCAGATGGATCCGAGAACTTTTTCCGCGACTGGGGTTCATACAAGAGAGGTTTCGGCAGCCAACTGTCAGAATTCTGGCTGGGGAATGACAATATCCACCTGCTAACATCCCTTGGTAAGAAATCACTGATGCAGTTTTTCAGTCTAATCCCTCCTCATTACAGGGAACGGTGGGACACACTAACAATGGTGAAAATAGTGGTAAGGGGACTGAGCCTGTTTTTGACAACCCTTCTGGGAAAAGCTGCTGAAGCAGAGAACGCTGTATCTCTAATGGAGAGGATGGATCATTTAAAACATAGAAAGGTCTTTAAACAGGCTGTCAGCCATCTGATGGCTGAACCATGCAGTGGCACTAGTGAACTTCAGGGAAGGAGATGGCTCTGGATACTCCGGGCCAGACTCTTCTTTGCTCTGCAATGCAAAAATGAATGTAAAATGCTCTCGTTCTGACCTGCACTGGTGTAAACGGTTACAGAAGGGGCAAAGCGAGGGAAAAATCAGGCTGTGTCTTCTCAGCAGGGGGTCGGATGCTGTGGCACTGTTTGCTACTAGACCAGTGACATTGTAGGGTAGAAGTCAGATTGGTAACACTGTGACGGGTTGGATCACAGAAACCCACTTGGGAGCTGCCAGCTGATGTGCAAAGACTACTTCTGTTCCTGTTCTCCCTGCCAGCTACCGGTGGCTTCCAGCTCCCTGTCTTGCTGAAGCCAGACACACCAGTCTGCTCCAGACACAGACCCAGAGTCTGAATAACCTGTCTCAAAGCTGCAGGTTTACCTGAGAACAGCTCACAGAAGTCTGCTTGCCCTTAGCACTCAGATGCCCAATTCCCAATGGGGTCTAAACCCAAATAAATAAATTGTTCGCCCTCTATAACACTGATAGAGAGATATGCACAGCTGTTTGCTCCCCCAGGTATTAATACATACTCTGAGTTAATTAATAAGTAAAAAGTGATTTTATTTAAATACAAATAGTAGGATTTAAGTGATTCCAAGTAGTAACAGACAGAACAAAGCAAGTTACCCAGCAAAATAAAATAAAATGCGCAAATCTATGTCTAATCAAACTGAATACAGATAATCTCACCCTCAGAGATGCTTCAGTAAGTTTTTTCTCAGACTGGACACCTTCCAGGCCTGGGCACAATTCTTTCCCCTGGTACAGCTCTTGTTCCAGCTCAGGTGATAGCTAGGGGATTCTTCATGATGGCTCCTCTCCCTCTCTGTTCTCTTCCACCCCTTTATATATCTTTTGCATAAGGCGGGAATCCTTTGTCCCTCTGGGTTCCCCCACCCCTCACTGGAAAAGCACCAGGTTAAAGATGGATTCCAGTTCAGGTGACATGATCACATGTCACTGCAAGGCTGCATTACTCACTTGCCAGCACACACATATACAGGAAGACTCACAGGTAAATACAGCCATCTGCAGACAATGGCTCTGGTTAATGGGAGTCATCAAGATTCCAAACCACCATCAATGGCCCACACTTTGCATAATTACAATAGGCCCTCAGAGTTATATTTTATACTTCTAGTTTTAGATACAAGAGTGATACATTTATACAAATAGGATGATCACTCTCAGTAGATTATAAGCTTTGTGATGATACCTTTTGCATGAAGCATATTCCAGTTACATTATACTCACTTATTATCATGTTTTTATAAAACTATTCCAATTACATTATATTCACTTGTGTTTTTACAAAATCATATAGACTGCACAACGTCACAAACACCAGCCCTACTGCAAATATCGGGCTGATTCAGGTGCAAAAGCAGAGTGTGCTCAGTGTTTCATGATCACATTGTTTTTAACAGGAAACCATGAACTCCGCATTGACCTCAAAGACTTTGAAAACAACACGCAGTTTGCCAAGTACAAGTCATTCAAGATTGCAGGAGAGACGGAGAAATACAAACTGGTTCTTGGAGACTTTCTTGGAGGCACTGCAGGTAGGTCCTGGGCATGTCTTATACCTTTGATAGCACAAGGAAAACAGGCCCAACCAGCAGAGAGAGATGACACCTTGTGGCAAAAGCAAAATAAATTCCTCCCTGGTTGTCATAACTGTTTAATCACTTATGGGAGGGAGAGGGGGGAAATGTGCATCTAAGACACAGGATCAAATTTATTTACAGCATCTGGAAACTCAGTTCCAGGCAAGGAAAAACTGACAGAGGGAATGGAGAACAGGAATCTTCCCTATAGCATTGGAACAAATGCTGTATTGATTAACACTGCAATCAGTAGGGTCGCAGAGGTTGTAAATCAGCACCAAAGGCCCATTGTTTTTGTATTTAGCCTCCAAATCTCTAAGTTGATTTCACTAGCGACAATTGAAATTTTAGGAATTCTGAACCCGCTTGAACATCGCTGATTTGAAATTCCATCAGGGCTTTATTAACCACTTGTCTGGTTAGGGACGTCTGTCCTTAACGGTGCACCAGAAAAGAAACCCTACGGCAATGAGGTGGGAGGCCAGTGAGGTCTCTGCTCTAAGCTACAGAGTTGATGTACTCCCACTACCACCACACACACACTGAAGAGATGCAACGGGATAGCCAGGGGCGAAAGTAAGTCCAGTGACTTACCGGTACGCTGGGGCCAGCTCTGGTCCCCGGAAGGGGCGGGGCCTAGGGCGGAAGGGGCGTGGCTGAGGGAGTCAGAGCCAGCCCACCCTATAAGGTAAGTGGCCCCCCCACCGGGGTAGCAGGGGGCTCCAGGGGCTATTTAAAGGGCCCGGGGCTCCCCTGCTTCTACTGCCCCAGCCCTGTAAATAGCCGCAGGAGTCCTGGGGAAGCAGTGGGGCTCCCGCGGCTATTTAAAGGACCTGGGCGGCAGAGGCAGCTGGAGCCCCGGGCCCTTTAAATAGCCCCTGGAGCCCCCCGCTAACCCTGGGCTCCAGGGGCTATTTAAAGGGCCCAGGGCTCCCCTGCTTCTACCGCCCCGGCCCTGTAAATAGCCGCGGGAGCCCTGGGGAAGCGGCGGGGCTCCAGCGGCTATTTAAAGGGCCGGGGCGGTAGAAGCAGCAGGAGCCCCGGACTTTTTAAATAGCCCCCAGAGCCCCACAGCCCTACCCCAGGGCTCCAGCAATGGGGCTCTGGTGGCAATTTAAAGGGCCTGGAGCTCCAGCCCCTGCTGGGAGCCCCGGGCCCTTTAAATTGCCCCCTGGGGAAGCCGGGACGCCCCGGTACGGCAAACCGGCTCTTGCCAGTACCGTACCGGGGTGTACCAGCTTACTTTCACCTCTGGCGATGGCATTCCCAAAGCACTGCGTTCTCCTAGTGACTTAGTGACCTCATTCCCAAAGCATCTCTTGTAATGGTGTGAAATCACGGGGCAATGTGGTCATGCTGCTGAGTGAGAAGACCCAGCTTTCACCCCATTGAGATGAGTGTATTTTTAAAGAGTTGTTGAGTTATCAGCACCAGCCCCCACTAAAAGTATGTGTAACCCACACACCTCCTTGGGTGCGGTGTTCTGTCCCAGCGAGTGGCACCGAAACCTCTTAAAGCTAGGGTGACCATATTGCCCTATGCTGAATACGGGACACCTTGTAAAATTGCTCGTATTCAACAGCAATCAATCAGAACTATGCTGGCCCCCAACATGCTATAAAAACTCCAGAGCCCAGCAGGGAAAGGGGGGCCTCAGAGGTCCGGGGGGCAGCCTTGGGCATAGGCGTAGTATGACTTCTATTTTGGGGGGCAGGGGCCAGCAGGGCTCAAGCCAGCTCCACATGGCGGGTCCTTGGAGGGAGCACCACCTTCACCCCCTGACTCACCTCAGGAGGCCACCCAGCCTGTCTGGGTTGGGACAGGAGGGAGGCACAACCAAAAATTATAACTCAAAGGTGTGGGGGGTTCAGCTCAAAAAGTTTGAAAACAGCTCAGGGTGCACGGAAGGGGGGTAGCTAGGGACTGTGTGCAGATGGGGGTAGCTCAGGGTGAAGTGAGGGGATAGCTAGTGGCTGTGTGCAGACAGGGGTAGCTCAGGGTGCAGAGAGGGGGGTAGCTAGGGGCTGTGTGCGGGCAGGGGGTAGCTCAGGGTGAAGTGAGGGGGTAGCTAGGGGCTGTGTGCAGGCAGGGGTACCTCAGGGGGAAGTGAGGGGGTAGCTAGGGACTGTGTGCAGACGGGGGGAGCTCAGGGGGAAGTGAGGGGGTAGCTAGGGGTTGTGTGCAGGCAGGGGGTAGCTCAGGGTGAAGTGAGGGGGTAGCTGGGTGTGTCTGTGGGATAGGGTAGCTCAGGGTGAAGTGAGGGGGTAGCTAGGGGCTGTGTGCAGACAGGGGGAGCTCAGGGTGAAGTGAGGGGGTAGCTAGGGGCTGTGTGCAGACAGGGGGAGCTCAGGGTGAAGTGAGGGGGTAGCTAGGGGCTGTGTGCAGACAGGGGTAGCTCAGGGTGAAGTGAGGGGGTAGCTAGGGGCTGTGTGCAGACGGGGGTAGCTCAGGGTGAAGTGAGGGGGTAGCTAGGGACTGTGTGCAGGCAGGGGGTAGCTCAGGGTGCAGGGTGCGGTCCCTGTTCCCTGAGGGCTCTGCCAGCCCCACCCCTACGGCTCTCCGGCTGCATGAGAAAGGGGGGCCGGGAGCTGAGGAGCAGCCAGCAGGAGAGGAGGGAACACCATGGCTGCCTGCTCCATGGCACCAGCCAGAGGAGCAGTTGCCCCGCACTGCCCGGCTCCAGCTTCCCGCCTCTGAACTGGCCAGAGGGCAAAGAAAGAAGGAAGTGTGGGGGGTGTGGGGGTGACCCTGGGATACCCCGTCACGGGCACTGCTGTTTGGGGTGGCAACATTCCCAGTGCCCCCCAACTCTGCCCATGGGCTCAGGGGGCTTCTGCCCCATGGAGAGCACTGGGGATCCAAGATTCAGCCGCACGGCTCCTGCCTTCAGCCTCACGGAGGTCGCCAGGACTCCGGCTTCAGCCCCGCGGTGGGCGCTAGGAATCAGGGCTTCAGTACCCCCCCCCCACACACACACACACACAGACACACACGGCTCTGGCTACAGCCCTGCGGCAGGCGCTGGGAATCAGGGTTTTAACCCCCCTCCCCGTGGCTCCGGCTTCAGCCCTGCAGTGGGCACTGGGAATCGGGGGCTTCAGCCTCCCCACGGCTCTGGCTTCAGCCCTGCGGCAGAAGCCAGTGATCGGGGCGTCAGTCCCACGTCTCCAGCTTCAGCCCCACTGTGGGCACCGAGGATCGGGGTTGCAGCCCCATGGGGGGCTCTGGGTTTCAGCATCGGTGCCCAGTGACCCCCCTAAAAGTGTTTGCAGACCCCAATCGAGAACCCCTGCTTAAGGTTTCACATGGTGAGAGGTGAGACACACCCCTAGCCCCTCACACACGGGGCTGCTTCTCATCCTACGTGACATGTCATCTTCCTGCCTCTCCACCTGGCCTGAGGCCACCATGTGCTCTCACGGACAAGCCACCCCCTGCCCGCACTCACTTGCCAGCCACAAACAAGACACGGCCGGGGCTGCGCTGACTGACTAGCCGGGGGAGCAGAAAATAGGGGACAATTTGCCTGTTTTTTAAAAAAAGGCGAGACACCTGCAATAGGGCTTAAATACGGGACTGTCCCATTAAAAACGGGATGGATGGTCACCCTACTTAGAGAGACAGATTGAGTCTCCGCTACAGCCTTAGCTCACAGCCAGTTGGCTTTTAGCTCATGTGGTAGAGGCTCATGCCCTAAGCTCCAGAGGTCCCTGGTTCAGTGCCAGCAACCGGGGGGTGCTGGCGTTACATGTTCGTATGTGTAATTTCCTATGTGCTGCCACCTTCTCCTTCCTCCACTAAGCATAAGAGTCTTTCTCCCACACCGCAAGGGTTTCCTGGTGCCTGGTAGTGAAATAAGCCATCCCTGGCAGAACTCACTGGCTGGGATTTGGGGAACTAAGCAGGGGNTGCTGGCGTTACATGTTCGTATGTGTAATTTCCTATGTGCTGCCACCTTCTCCTTCCTCCACTAAGCATAAGAGCCTTTCTCCCGCACTGCAAGGGTTTCCTGGTGCCTGGTAGTGAAATAAGCCATCCCTGGCAGAACTCACTGGCTGGGATTTGGGGAACTAAGCAGGGGATTTGGGGAGGGATAGCTCAGTGGTTTGAGCATTGGCCTGCTAAACCCAGGGTTGTGAGTTCAATCCTTGAGGGGGCCACTTAGGGATCTGGGGCAAAAATCAGTACTTGGTCCTGCTAGTGTAGACAGGGGGCTGGACTTGATGACTTTTCAGGGTCCCTTCCAGTTCTATGAGATAGGTATATCTCCATATGACAGCGCAGCATATGGTACTATAATGCTGAGTGCCATGGCCTGAAATCCCTGGACAGACCCCCATCCACTTCAATGGGCTTGAGATCAGGCCCTGGCAAGACAAGAAACTGTAACATCTTTGTGACAGAGTAACACAATTATTTTCCACAGGTGATTCACTAACCTCGCACAAGGACATGCAGTTTTCAACCAGAGACCATGACAACGACCTGGGTTCAAACGCTCGAAACTGTGCTGCAATCTACAAGGGGGCCTGGTGGTACAAGGACTGTCACTGGTCCAACCTGAATGGGATGTACTTGGCTGGGGCCCACGCCAGCTTTGCAGATGGGGTGAACTGGAGGACGGGCAAAGGATATAATTATTCCTACAAACAATCAGAAATGAAATTTAGGCCTGTCTAGCTCAGCCAGCAGGCACACGATGAAAGAGAGCGGCTCTCTGGTTCTTGCCTGGAACAGATTTCTGCCAGCTGTATTTTCCTGGCACTGCCTTCTCCTTTCTCCCTCCAGCGCCTGGGTCCTAAGTGTGGCTAATGCTCGGATCTTCATTGTGGTACCACTGATTTCACTCGTTTCCTTCGGCTTCCACCTGTGACTGCCTTGGCTGCCCAACTAACAGAGCTGCTTCACGTGCTACAGGGTTCATGGCCGGGGATACGAGCCAAAGTGGCACCCTCTTTCTAGACACTACGGCCTGGTCCACACTAGGGGCGGGGATCGAAATAAGATACGCGACTTCAGCTACAGGAATAGCGTAGCTGAAGTCAAAGTATCTTATTTCGAATTACCTCCACTTACCTCGCGTCCTCGCAGCGTGGGATCGACATCCGCGGCTCCCCCGTCGACGCCGCTACCTCCGCTCGCCCTGCTGGAGTTCCGGAGCCGATGGGAGCGCGTTCGGCGATCGATCTATCGCGTCCAGACGAGACGCGATAGATCGCTCCCCGATAATTCGATTGCTACCCGCCGATCCGGGCGGGTAGTCTGGACGTACCCTTAGTAGCAACAAGCTTAATCCCCACTGAGTCGGGCTTAGAAGCCTGCTCGTGTGGTTAAGGGAGTGGGTTGGGACTCCAGAGATGGGGGTTCAGATATTGCTTCTGCAATCCATTTCCGGTGTCATCTTTGGCAAGTAACGTAGGAGACGACTACACCGCAGCTGGGAGGTGTAATTCCCAGCGTGGGTAGACGTACATGCGACACCTTGGGCGAGCCACCGGAGGGCATGCCTGGGACCTCGGACAGGCTCAAAAGCGTCTCTCTCACCAACACAAGTTGGTTCACTAAAAGCTATTCCCTCGCCCACCTTGTCTCTCCAGGATTGTACTCCGGCAGCCTCTGCTCGCATCACTGCAGCCACGCTGCTACTTCTAGTGCACTAGCTCGATCAGAGCTGCAGCGCGGACGTCCCCCAGAGCTGGGAAGTGCAGCTCTGGCTCCAGTGCAGAGCTACCTTTAACCTCTCTGTAACATGGGGGCCGTACTCCTGCCATTCGCCACCCTTTGTCTGTGGAGCTGGCGAGCTCTTTGGGGCACAAACTCTTCCCATGTGTGTTTGTACAGCACTTAGTGCGGGGGGGGACGACACACATTCCACATCCCATTGTGATGCAAATAATAATGGGAGTCCTTAGACTTCTCTCAAACCCAGAGCTACCCCTTCCTCTGCCTTTGCCTGCTCCCCCTAACACTGGGGAGACAGGGCCCTTAGATGCTGGCCCATCACCATATTTGGGGTCGGGAAGGAATTTTCCTCCAGGGTAGATTGGCTGAGGCCCTGGAGGTTTTTCGCCTTCCTCCGCAGCATGGGGCAGGGGTCGCTTACTGGAGGATTATCTGCTACTTGAAGTCTTTAAATCAAGATTTGGGGACTTCAACAGCTGAGTCAAGGGAGAGAATTATTTTAGGAGTGGTGGATCAGCTTTTGTGGCCTGCATCATGCGGGAGGTCAGACTAGATGATCATAATGGTCCCTTCTGATCTTAAGTTCTATGATCACTTCTCTTCTACATAAGCGTTTGCCAAGTGCATGTCTGGGGAGTAGAGTCTTCTCTGCAGGAGAAAAGAGGCTGTAAAATAATGATTGTTCTATGTATTGGAGCACCCCGTTGCCATGGGATCCAAGCATTTCCAGCTACCCCCAGGTTTAACTTGGTTAATATTTTCCAGCATTAATCCTCTCACAGATCACAGCTGAGTTGAGTCTCTGCTCTGGGAGCAGCTCTCTGAGCACCTTTCTACTGTTTCCGGCTCCTGCTGATGTTGGCTCTGGTTCCATCCAGACCCCTCTGGAGCATGGCATGGTTTGTATAGACTTGCTTGCCTGGAGGCTGCTGCCCCACTGAGTGACAGCTGTGATTTAGGGCTGCTTCGTTCCCAGGACGTTTCTTCATGTTCATCCAAAGCCACAGAACCCGTCGCTGTGTTGTGGGACGGCAGGGAGTGAGAACAATGGAAATTCCTACCACCCTGACTGCGCCATATCGCTGATCATTTTAATCTCTAAATAAAACACTGTATTGTACATCAAATCTCCTTTTCTGCGTGTTCCTGAGGAGCACCCGGGCACCTCTAGTCTCACCCTAGAAAGGGACAATACATCCAGTGGCTCTAGCCAAAACCAAAATGCAGACCGGCAGCAAAGCAACATATCCGACCTCGGGCTATACAAAGTGCTGCACATGTGCGCAACACGATAGAAGTGATAACTAGTAATACTCGAGGGCTGTACGCTTTGTTCTGTCTGTCACCCGAGTGCATTGCACACACCAGGGATTCTGCATCCTTCCATTCCCCCCCCCCCACACACACAAGCTCCCTGCATGCCAGCCTGGCATCTCTCTCTGTTTCAGGGACTCACTGCAACCCCTCCATCTGTATGCCAGGAGCTCTGTGTCCCCCCCCCTTACACCCATACCATTGTCCCCATTCTCCCCCATGCCAGGAGGTTTGTGTGTCCCCATGGCACCCTTTCCCTCTGCCCCCATCCCTCCACCACCCCCCCAACAGTGGTTTCATGTGCTGCCCATTTCCCCATGCTAGTATCCCCCATTCTCCCCTCCATGCCAGGGGCTCAGTATGCACCTCCACTCACCCTTCCTCCCTCCTTCCCACTCCCACCATTCTTAGGACTTTTCTTTCTCTCTAGGCTATAAGTCACTCTGGCTATCGACATTTTGGAAGAGCTGAGATGGGGGGGTACTGTTATGATATGGTGCTAATGGCTGCCAGCAACCGTTTTTTCAGATCTGTAGACATTTACCGGGGTGGTTGAAGCTGGGGGGGTCTGCTAACCAGATGCCAGGGGCTCTGTGTGCCCCATATTTCCTCCCTTCTGGTTTTCCCATTTGTCACCAAAAATCAATAGGGTTCTGCCTTCCCTGAAATTTTGGAATTGATTGGATGCAGCGCTCAAAAGTTATTTCATTACAGCCTAAAAGAAAAAAAGCAGCCATTGAGAAGAGCATCAGACATCGCTTTGCTCAGCTGAATAGCAATCATGTAAATGCTAAATGTATGCCAGGGGTCCTGCTACGGCCACCGTTCAGTTCTGCATGAGTCCTATGGCCATTTTTCCTCTCTCTCCCCCGTAGAAGGCAAGGCCAATGTGAATTGTACAAAACAGACACTTGTGGCTGATGTTTATGACATCTTTGTAAAACCCCATCCAACAAGTGTAGACACATCACATCAATCCTGGTTAAAGATAAACTGCTTTGGGAAACTCTGAGCTAAAGGTAGCCTCACTGGAGCACCCCGTGTGGGAAACCCAGCCAGATTACATAAGAAAACGGATTTCTAAATGGCATACGAGCAGCCCGCCTGGGCCATTGCATCTGTTTCACTTTCCACAGTGCAACCTCACAGCAAACAGAATGTGGCGAACGAGTGGGCGAGCTAAGAATTAAGAGGTGCAAGTGAATGTTGCGTTCTCGTCGGCGACATAAAGCTCAATATACACAGTAGCACTCAAATGCCGAAGCAGAGACAAGTACAAGGCAAAGGCGAATGGGGCTGCTGTGGCCGAGACCAGCGCCAGCCCTGGGGAGAGCGGTGAAGCAAATGGTGAAGCAAATTAGCAGAGGATCATTATTAGCTACTGCCATCAATGCACATGGCACTTTACAATACAGATCCCGATGGATGCCCTGCCCTGAACCGCTTACAATCTAAAGGCAAGATTGTGCCTGTCCCTTGTGCAGATGCATGGGGGGAACATACAAAGGCCTGTCACAAGCACCGTCTCTGTGCTCAGGGACCGTTCACTCCGTATGCCCTTGGGAATGCACATTGCTCCGAAGGGGACAGGGAAAGGTGGGAAGGACGCAAGGCCACCGCCCAGCCTCAGCTCTGAACCAGCTGCGCAGAGCAGGCCGCAGCAACCCTGCATGCTGATGGTCTCAGGAAGAGATTGTGCTTCACCCCACTCCCAGGCCATAGCTGCGGGTAAATCATGCAAGCAGGGCCCAATTCATCCCTTTGCCAGTGTAAAGTCTGGCACAGGGAAGAGGGGCTGGATAGTGCTCCCCTCCCCAATCCTGGAACTGCCAAGGGGCAATTCAGCCCCCAACTCTGGTCAGGGATGCCCCAAAGATTGCCCAACTTGTAGCTAGCTTCTCAAGACTTTTTTATGAGCTTTGCAGCAGGATTACCAGGGAGCAGGACCATACAGGGCACACCCCTTCCCAGCCCCAGAACAGGCCCCATCCAAGCCCGGCATATTCCATATCACCCCATGCACCAGGCGTTCTTGCCAGGGGCCCAGAGCTGGTCATCTGCCTGGCCTGGAGGATCTCCCAGGGGGCTGTAGGACTGTTTTGCAGCTTCTTTGCCAGGGGTATTTCTGGTGTGTTTCTCTCAGTCCATGCAGAGAGCATAAGAAAAAATACGTCAGTAATATAGTTACCAAATGATGTTAACAGGTGGATATTGTCATTCCCAAACCAGAATTCTGTCAGCTGGTTCCCAAAACCTCTCTTGTACGAGTTCCAGTCATGGAAAAAATCCACTGCCCCATCTCTGGAAAACCTGCAGGGAAAAGAGCAGGGCTCAGGTGGGAGACAGCACAGTGTTTTGGATTCTTAATAGGGAATAAGCACATTACACATTGTTCAAATCCATTTGTTTCCCATGAATGAATGCTCAGCTCCCCTGGACTAATAGCCCAGGATTGTATGCTCCCCATACACAGTGATGAAAGCTGCCCGTATGATACTATTATCCTTTACACCAGCACTCTTAGAAGGAGGTGATGTAACTAAAAGTCTGACCAAAAGTAGCATCCACAGTAATTGCAAGGGAAACAAATATTTGCTAATCTGGAATTTAAATTAAGGGGACTGGGTGGGGGAATCCCTTAGGAGAACACTGTGGGTTTCTCAAACTACTAATGTTATAAAACTCTAAAATGCAAAATTAACATTCAAAAAGGTGGAACTGCACAGTTAACGTTAGTCACCCTAGTCAACATTAAGTCTGGTCCACTTCTCTGCTCTCCCATCATGCTGTGTAGGGAAGGCAGAGAGATTTTGGGGTGGGTACTTTTGATAAGGTTTTGAAAATGTCCATTAAATCCACTCTATTGTCCAAGTTGGACCATGGAGTCCAGGCTCACTGTGATACGCTCTGTAAAAACACGTATTCTTCAGCTAGCAAAGAATGCTCCTTCCCTGCTAAGAGAGTGTGCTCAATGGGAGCACGTGATCATTCTGCTCAGTGATTTGTACTGGGCTGTTATTCTTCTATGGGTGCAATTAAAGGTGCTGGCCCACATCCTCAAAGGTACGTGGGCTCCTAACTTCCACTGATTTGAAGAAGGTAAAATCCCATGGAAAGCAAGTTTAAGGGGAAAACCAATTGAAGACAGTTGGCAGTTTTTCAAAGAGACATTATTAAGGGCACAAGAGCAAACTATCCCACTGTGTAGGAAAGACAGGAAGTCTGGCAAGAGACCACCCTGGCTTAACCAGCAGAACTTCAATGATCTAAAACTCAGTCCTACAAAAAGTGGAAAATTACAAAGGTTGAACACAAACAAATAACACAAGTATGTCGGGACAAAATTAGAAAGGCCGAGGCACAAAACGAGATCAAACGAGCTAGGGACGTTCTATCACTTGCCTCAGTAGCTCACTGCAGTCCTCATCTAGCCCCTTCCTTCAAGGGCAAACTGCAGTCTGGCTTAGCCACTCTCATCACTGGCAAGTGGGGGGGGGGGGGGG